>JANHFT010002798.1:296913-311231 GCA_032467955.1 Pseudoxenodon macrops | reverse complement strand
CATTAGTAGGTAAATGTGGTCCAATATTACAGCTGAAACTGAAAAAAAAAAGTTTTCCTTATGATTCCTTGTAAGTTGTGACAGAATTCAAGGTTGACTCAAGCCTTCCATCCTTCTGAGATTGGTAAAACGAAGGACCCAAATTATTGGGGGGCGATATGGAAATAATGCTGACATTGTAAATCACCCAGAGATCTCTGTAAAGTGCTAATTGGGGTGGTATATAAGTCCAAATGCTATTACTGAATTGCAACTGAATTTGCAAATGTCTGTCATGAAATAGTCCTGCTATGCAAATCATTTTCTTTGCTATTATACTTTAACAATCCCCTGTAAAAAAAAGACAGAAAAAGTAAACATACTGCATCTAAGAATTTAAAAAAATAATCTGATACAAAGGATGGAGCTCAATGGTCGAATTCCTTCAGTACAGCAAATGATAATATTATTTATTTGGTTTTGGCTTAATGAATCAACCACAGCAATTTATAAACCAAGACTGGCTTAAACTGTTGGGTGAATCCAACCACAAGCACAGAAGAAAACAGATGTGCGAATATGGGCAAAAAACAGTACTACCTGGTAAATATCTTCTGGGTTACTAAATTCTTACCGTCCATTGTGGTAGATGTCCTTCCTAAACCAGTAAACCAGTAGATAACCATGTTATCTTGAAAGTGTAGTTTCTCTAATGCAGGGGTGTCCAAGTCAAGGCCCGGGGGCTGGATCTAGCCCGCGGGGTACTTGGATCTGGCCAGCGGGCCACCCTGGAAACAGCAAAAGACCGGCCTGTGGTGCTTCTGCCAGTGAAAACAGGCTTCCAAGCTCCATTTTCAGCTGCTACAGCGTCCTGCAACCTTCTGCCAGTGCACACAGCCCTCCCGAGCTCCGTTTTCACTGGCAGGAGGCCATGGCAGCTGAAAATGGAGCTGGCAGTTGAACATAGCAGCTGAAAACGGAACGGCAGAGCACTTCGGGCCACCACAGGTGCCCCCAAAAGGAGTGACATCGAGCTGGCCATGTCTACCCTGGCCCCTCCATCCTGACCCCTCGAGGTCAAACACAACCCTGATGCAGCCCTCAATGAAATTGAGTTTGACACTCCTGCTCTAATGCAAGGGTAGTTCCTGAGAAGAGGTAATCAGACACTCTGGATCAGAGTGGACTTCATCTCCCAGAATTCCTGAGGCAGCCTTGGCTCAGGAATTCTGGGAGTTGAAGTTTACAAGTCATAAAAGGGCCATCGTTCCCCACCCCTGCTCTGGATAAAGGATGCCCATTCTTTCCAACCTTGTGGGAAGACCTGGACCTGATTTTTAAGCAGAAAACCTGCTTGTCTTCCTAACAAGAACCTGTATCGCTATCAGGTTGCACTTTCCACAACTGAAAGAAGATTTAACAGGGAAAGATGTAACAGCTGCTGGTGTATAATCTTTTACTGCTGTCAAAAAAAAGAAAAAAGCTATTATTTCACCAAAATTCTTCCATAGTATTTTGAAACTTTCCTTAATCAAGACCACCCCTATGTTTTTTAAGAGTAAGAAATGTAATTTTAGCAGGAAACAAGTTTTTTTTTGTTTCTTTGTAAATCTTGACCTCTTGCATATACCGATCCTGACATTTATTAGGTTTCTTTCAGCTGTTTCCTGGGGAAGTGCCATCGCTCTAGAAAGTTTGACTAAAAAGCAGAGACTTGGAATCAGAAACACCCTTTATCTGATTCCTTAATAAAGTTTTTATCTTGATTTGGTTGAAACACTTACAAGTGGTATTTAATAGCAACCTCCCTACAAGCCATTTGTGGCAAACCAAGCTCCTCTTTTGTCCGAAGAATCTATGTGCCTTCTCCTATGACTCCATCTAAAGGACTTCTTATCAAGTTAAAAGCTATTCTGGTTACCCAACTTATATGCAAAGAAACCTTTTGCCTTTGGATAGCTCCAATTTTCTAGCATCCGGCAGAAAAAACCAAGACTGGAGATTTGCCCAGCACTGAAGTCTGAATAGGGCACCCTTTCAAACTGCCTTAACACAATAAAGCATTTCTAAGGCTGAAAATTCCTAATATAATTAGGAGACTTGTGTATATGAGTCCTTCTATATGTGATACAGTGGTGGGATTCAAAAAAACTTATTACCGGTTCTGTGGGCGTGGCTTGGTGGGTGTGGCAGGGAAAGGATACTGTAAAATCCCCATTTCCTCCTGATCAGCTGGGAGGGACTCGGGAGGCAGAGAATAGATGGGGGTGGAGCCAGTCAGAGATGGTATTTACCGGTTCTACAAACTACTCAAAATGTCCGCTACCGGTTCTCCAGAACTGGTCAGAACCTGCTGAGACCTACCTCTGATGTAATATTTGTACCACTTTGTGGTGACACCGAGTGTTCAAGCTTCTCAATGTTCTCAGACAAGGTTTCCCTGATCAAAACTGACTTGATTAGATCTCCTTGGGAAGAGTGAGGGAAGCTTCTTGGACAGCCAACATCTCAGGACGACTGGAGGCCTTTGAGCAAATATGGTACTCCTTGGTTTACAACCGTTTGTTTAATGACTGTTTGAATTTACAAAGGCACTGGAAAAAAAAGTGACTTACAACTAGTCTTCCCTTACAGCCATTGGAGCATCCACAAGGTCACATGATCAAAATCCGGGCGCTTGGCAACTGGCATGTATTTACGACAGTAACATCCCACGGTCACATGACCCACTGTTGATAACCTTCCCAGCCAGCTTCCTTCCAACCAACCAGCAAAGCCAATGGGAGTAGCTGGATTTGTTTAACGACCATGTAATTCATTTAACAACTGCAACGTTTTACTTAACCATGGCAAAAAGATCATAAAACTGGGCATGACTCATTTAACAACCACCTTGCTTAGTTAACAGAAACTCTTTATGGTCTTAAGTCGAGGATTACTTATAACCAGGACTACCTGTAACCAGCAGGACGGGATAATGGATTAAGCTCCTTATCTCTCCACAATATAATTTCAGTTAGCTCCATCCAAGGGACTCTTTACAATTGAAATAATTCTAAAGCAAGGGACCAAGGTCAAGCATACTGAGCAAAGGGCTGGACTACATAAACCTCTGAGATCTTTCTCTACTCTTTAATTTAATAAGCCACTGTGACTGAGGATTGATAAAACTAAATCTGTGCACTGGAAGAAGGGGAACCTTGTTTTATCATATATATTTTTTTTAATCCTTTTATTAAATAGATTTTTCAGTTTTATAATACAGTTGGTATCTTTGCAACATTTCCACATCGGTATGCTCAGTTTTTCTATTTTTCCTTTTATATCTAAACATACGAATTTTAGTTACTTAACTGATATAACGTTTCGTATACAATACCTCTTACTTATACCTATATATATATTTATATACTTCTTTTATAATCTTTTATAATAATCATCTACATCTACAATATACAATACATTTTACATTTTGTATCTCGTCCATTTATGTGGTTTTGTACTCGTTTCCTAATTTCTTAATCTTTCTTTACTACTTTCTTAATCTTTGTATCTTTCCTCTAGCCGCTTGTACCAATTATTCCATACTAAATAATAATCGGATTCTCCTTTTTCTTTGATTTCTTTAGTAAGTCTCTGCACAGTCTAACACTTTTTTTGATTGCATTTTCTTCTGGTGGTATATTTTTGTTCTTCCAATTTTGTGCAGAGACAATTCTTGCTGCAGTTATGATGTGTAGGATTGAATATTGAATTTTTTTTCCTCGTATTTTCCTGTGATTATCCCTAATAGAAATAGTTCCATTTTATCATTTTTGATAGTGAGGTTAACTTGTTTCCTTCGCTAAAGAAATACACAGCCCTATTATTTACTTTTTTTTATATATATATAAAAAGGTTATTTAACAAGGACAGCTGTTCTGAGTACAATCTACTGGACTAACTAATGGAAGTCCTGAAAGCCCTGCCAAAGTTCAAATCTTAATTGCTGGAACAGCTTTTCCACTCCCACCACTTCTGCACTTAAAGGAACCAGTAATTAAAGCCAATGCATCTGGAACAGGGCAAGATATAGAATCCGTAACTACTCACCATTAATTTACTACAGTTACAGGCAGGAATTGTTTGTACAGTTGCTAATCCTTGCTATTTTAACACTCACAGACCATTTAAAAGAATTCTCTGGGCCTTGCAGGATTGTGCTTTGAAATATCTTCCAGATGACACCCAGATTTGATTTATTTATTTAAAAGTATTTGTTCATAACCACAGGTTATTAAAAGATATCTCATCAAGAAAACATACAAAATACAAAGGCAACCAGACTATTAAAATCGGAACAAACTACCAGCTGTCCTCGATTTACAACAGTTTGTTTAGTGACTGTTTAAAGTTATAGCGGCACTGGAAAAAGGGACTTACAACTGTTTTTCAGAGTTAAATCCTTTGCAGCATCCCCATGATCATGGGATCCAAATCCAGATGTTTGGGAACTGGTTCATACTTATGATGGTTCCTGTGTCCCAAGGCCATGTGATCCCCTTTTGTGACCTTCTGACAAACAGAGGAGGCTAAAACATATGAGGAACAGTTGCAGGAAAAGAAGGACTAGGGGAGACATGATAGCAGTGTTCCAATATCTCAGGGGTTGCCACAAAGAAGAGTGAGTGAAGCTGTTCTCCAAAGCACCTGAGGGTAGGACAGGAAGCAATGGATGGAAACTAATCAAGGAGAAAAGAAACCTAGAACTAAGGAGAAATTTCCTGACAGTTAGAACAATTAATCAGTGGAACAACTTGCCTCCAGAAGTTGTGAATGCTGCAACACTGGAAGTTTTTAAGAAGAGGTTGGATAACCATTTGTCTGAAATGCTATAGGCTTTCCTGCCTAAGCAAGGGGTTGGACTAGAAAACCTCCAAGGTCCCTTCCAACTCTGTTATTCTATTCAATTATAAAATTCACTGAAGAAATGACTTACTTCATTGAGCCATGATGGTGCAGTGGTTACAATGCAGTACTGCAAGCTACTTCTGCTGACTGCCGACTGACTGCAATTTGGCAGTTCAAATCTCACCTGCTCAAGGTTAACTCAGCCTTCCATTCTTCTGAGGTGGGTAAAACGAGGAGCCAGATTGTTGGGGGCAATATGCTGACTCTATAAAGTGCTTAGAGAGGACTATAAAACACTGTGAAGTGGTATATCAGCCTAACTGCTATTGCTACTTAACAACAGAAATTTTGGGCTCAGCTGTGGTCATACGTCGAGAGATCAGTGGACCGGCGTTCCTTCAGAATTTGTGGGTGCTTAAAAACTGGACGTTTTTAAGAGAATGGATAGCCACTTGTCCGGAATGGTGTAGGGTTTCCTGCTTGAGCAGGGGATTGGGCTAGAAGACTTCCAAGGTCCCTTCCAACTCTCTTGTTCCGTTGTCTAGTAGAAACGGGGAAGCCAGATTCCCTTAAATGCATTACTAGCTTATCACCTGCAATGATTCACTTAACAACTGTGGCACGAAAAGTCAAAAAATGGGGCAAAACTCACTTAACCAATATCTAACTTAACAACAGAAAGTTTGGGCTCAATTTTGGTTGTAAATCAAGGACTACTTGTATTGGATTGCACAAGGAAATACTGAAACTAGGACCAAGTGGTTGACAAGTTTGACCAGAGTGTTGTCTTTTAAAACAATCACTAACATAGCACAGAAAATGCTACCTATACCATTATATCCCACAACAGATATAACTTCACGGAAAGTTGGGCATATTTTAACTATCCAAGGGATAGCAGCTTCCAAATGTTCATAAATCAAGTGGCTCCTGCTGAAAGATGCTTTTAGAATCACAAAAGCAAGGGAACCATGAATTGCAAGAGCTTACATGTACAGTAAGTCCTTCCCCATTAAGTTTTCACACTGGCTCTTCTAATTTCTGATTTGTTGTAATGGGTAGAACAGACTGGAATGCACAAGTCATCTGTAACTAACTGGAGAAAAAAATATTAAGGGTAAACCAAATACAAGTCAAATAGAACGATTCAGAATAATCTTAAATACACCTGAAATGGGATCATGCTATGGAATGAAATGAATGGAACAGAGTAACTGGTTATATCTACCTATTGGTTTATCAAGGTTGTTGTTATCTAAGGCCCATGTTGGCAATCCACATCCACATGTTTCCTCCATGAGTCACTGAATGTCACCAAGGCAGAGGCTAAATTTCTCACTGCTTTCCTGTTACTATTTACAATAGAGGGAAATATAATCAGAGTCACTGATTCAGCAAGGAGTGTGCATTAGAGGGAATCCTCATTTAAAAATGGTAACTGGAATTTTTCAATGTCAATCAATCATTAAGCGAAACATCACATGACGACAACACTTAACAACAGCAATCCCATTAGTCCCAGTTACATTCATTAGGTGGGGACTGTACCATAATTAGACAAGGACCTTATTCTTCTCCTGCCCTGTGTGATCTATTGGTTCTGTCCCACTGCTTCCTCACTGACCGACCCCAGGAAGCTCCCTTTAGCAAATTAAGCTTTACCCCTCTGGCATGCTCACCTCCATTTCAACGCTTCTTACCTGTAAACTTTGAGGACCAGACCTAAGTACCATTTGTTCAGCACCATCAAACTTCAAAATAGTTGCTGAATGAATGGTCATTAAGTAAGGATTATCCATATGCTCTGTATTTGTGTGTCCATGCCCCTGTGTGTGAGAGAGGGGGGGGGAGAGGGAGAGAGAGAGATCATAAAGAATTGAAAGTCAATCTCCACCAACCACTGTCTCCTCATCAATAACCTCTTAGGCACTCCAAATAACTCCCCAAGAACTAACCTATATAGTCCATTCAGAAAAAGTTGCACATAATGAGACTATGCTGTCTAACAGACCTTCTCAGTAGTTTCATACATGAAACTATGAAAATACTCAGCTGGGGATTTTTGGGATTGAATCAAATACTTTCATATGTAGAAGTACACTGCAAAACCTTTTCTACATTGTGTTTCAATGCAATGAAATATCATTTCCTGCCCAGTGGGGTAAACTTTATCCAATGTAAGCCAGAAAACTTACTGATTGTGAAACTGCAAATATGTTAGGGCACAATACAGAGGAGGTGTATTTCATTTTTATTTGTTGCCACAGGCCTGGAACATACAGATATATTTCAAAAGGAAATCCATACCTTGATATAATGAGGCATTGATTATAAGAGACAGTAGTGGAGGGCTGAAACAAAATTAACTGAAATAAAGCTGAAATTCCTTAGCTCAAATGTCAGCATTAAATTTTTATGACCATCAGCAAAACATGAGCAAAGCTGCAGGTTATACAAATTCCAGCAATAGTTGACTTGGGAGCATCAGTATAGGAATAACTACATTCCTTCAGGCTATGAATAAGAATGTCTCCAATACAACAAAGACTGGTCATAACAGGGTACTCCTATTCTCCTTTATTGATTTACATACCGTACTTCAAATACAACCTAGCTTTTGTTTAGAACAAGCAAAATGTCAGCAATTTCAATAATTTAGGACAAAGATGGTGATAACAAAACAAGCCTGGTTTGATTGAACACAGGAAGTTTTCCATAACAGCATAAATGTGTCACCAGGTAATGTTAGATGTATGCATGTATGCTTGGTTTCATTTCTCAAGTAGACCTCACTAGGGTTTATTCTAAATTGTATGACTAGGATTAGTTGTGTAAGATACACACATACATACGTAAAGCTTTCTCTAAACTACACATCAAAATAGCATCTCTGAGAAAATTGAGCTTCTGATTAGCCACACTCTTCTTAATAATTAAAAAAAGGCCCATTTCAGGGTCGGATTTGAAATACTTGACAAAGACAACACAAAGTCAGGATGGAAAGGAAAAGGAAGCTATGGAAATAGTTTGGATTGGGGAACCAAAAGGCCAATGAACTTCAGCCAATTTTGCAAAGTTTGAAGAAGAAATATAACATTTATTTATGTCTCCAACAGAAGCCATCTCCAGATTTCCTACTTGGATCTTTTTATTGGAGATATCAGGAAATTAATCTGGGCATTTTCTCATAAAAAGCAATCTACTACCAAGCCACAACCTTTCTACAAAATAAGACTAAGGGGGAAAAAGTTCATAACACCTAAGGTTATCCCTGACCTATTAATTTTGCACTTTGGACTTGTTTGGAACAGAGCAAAAAGGAGGCAATTCAAACTGGAATCTCCAATCAGACATCATAACTTTTCTTTTTACTAGTTTTCCCAATGTACTAGATTGTGCATTTAAATTTTATTGTGTTTTCACAACAATTTCCAAGCAACATATATGGTTCTCACCTCACTTCTATCATCAAAGGATACTGTTAGAAAGATTAGACCAGGGGTCTCCAAACTTGGGAACTTTAAGACTTGTGGACTTCAATTCCCAGCATCCATTTTCAGTCTTGCAAAATTCTGTTAATGTAAGTTTACAATAAAGACAGAGCTAGTACTACTGGTTGTATTACTTGTCTGGATTACCTGAAAGGGTTTATAAGGAATTATATCAATGCTTTATCACAGTAAAGGATAAAGATAATTAAAATAATATCTGTGATACTGCCTGTTACCAAACACTGTAGAAGTCCCGTATGATCACCAAATTCCTTCTCTTGTAGAATAAAATAACAATTCCTTAGATTCCTGTCCTTTAAACTTATCAGAACATGCTCCTTCAGCATTTCATTCTGAGTCCTATATTTCATAGCACATGCCACACTGTAATCCTGGAGACATAAAATAAACCTGCATTACAGCTTCCATTTAAAACAAATCTCTCATGCTGGAAATGAAATTAAGCAAATAAGCCTCTAATTCTGCCAATTTTGCTACCTTCCTGTACTGATCACCTTTCTTCCTATAGTGTTTCCTAGCAAAATTCCAAGGTCCTCTGGAAACAAGAAAGCAAACAATAAGGACACTAGAATGGAATTTTGGTCAGTTCATTTTCAATTTGAAGTAATGCATAGTTGAATTTGTTTGCACTGTAAACATTTGACTAGTAAAAAGAGCTTTGTTTTGCGTACCCACTCCCCTTCCTCAGCCAAAAATCATAGTTGGCTTGACAAAGAGAACTTTTTGAGTGGGATGTGGATTTCACAGTAGGCTTCAACTATTATGGGGCACTGTAAATTAAACTATGAATATTAACCCCACTCTCAAATGAACCTTTTTACTCTGCTGATACACTGCATACCTCATATGCAGCTGACCAATACATACTGCCTGTCATGGATTTTGTACATGGTTTAAGTCAAATGAAAGTGTAGCTGTAGTAGGGTTTGTATTTCCTACCAACGTTTTAAAACTGGAATAACGAAGTTCTTAAGAACCCAGGACATTGTCTTCTGTTCAGTTTACAGTCTACAAGAGCAAATTATCTAGCCCAATATTCCAAGTGACCAAGACTTTTTATCATCCATCTTAGTGCCATATCTCCTCTTGCTGCTCTGATATTTCTCCTTGAATAATTCATCATTGTCTTTAGCCAAATATGTACATTTTCCGGCACACACATGCTCCTTGGGCAGCTCCTCTTCCTGGTCGCGGCCCAGGCTAAGTGCACACAAAGTGCTCCCTTTTCCATACTTGGTGCAGAAAAGGTTTGCTATCACTGACTTAAGGCGTGTCAAATTTTTCAGCTTTCAATTACCAAACATTAGGAGTGTTCAAAAGTTGTGATATGCCTTGGCATATGGCTTAATAGGATATATGAACTTAGTAAATTGGGGATCATTCAAGAAAGCTTAATTAGGATAAAATATAGTTTAGCACAATGTGTGAAACCAATCCCGGTCTATTCTTTCTTCTTTGTCTCTCTACATTCATGCCTCCATTTATAATTTTACAAAAACTGTATTCTTTTTTTTTTTAAACACCCTTTGCTCTATCTATGGAGATTCTCAAACATCCAGGTCATGGTTATGATCCTAAAGATGCTTTGTCCAAAAGTCAGCTGAATTTTCTTTTTCTTTTTTTCTTTGAAAACATTTAACCTCTCATCCAAGTAGTTTCTTCAGTTCACTTGTCAATTACTCTGATGTGAATTCTTATTTCCTTTCACTGTCTTCCTGTCCACTTGTAACCATGCACAAACTCAGAACTGTTCACTTCAATTCCCTCATTATTTTTATACCAATGCACTTCTCTATAACTTTTGTTCACTTGGATAGACTACGCTTTGCCATCTAAAGAATTCCAGCATAACTCTGAACTGACTGCCCATTTCCCCTTACTCTTCAATTTCATGATAATTTTTAAAATGTTTCTCTCAGATGTCCAGTCTCTGGGTCTTACCAATGCAGAAAACGAACAAGCTCAGGTAAACAGTTGGTACTTTTTTTATTCAGACCTGAGGCCCGGCACAAATGAGCTTTTCACAGTTGCAAAGTCAGCACTAAGAACTAACGGCTCCCAGTGTTCTATTTATAGGCAAGACCACACCCCACCACACCCAGGTACCGACACCAGCATTCAAATTCTCCTCAGCATTCCACTATCCGGTGTCTGCGCTCCCAGCCTCCGTTCGCCAATCAGTTGGGCTACCATTTCTCCCCCTCCAGGTATGGCAAGCTGTTCGGGGCATGACAGTTTCCCCCATAACATAATCTTTCTTAAGCCTAACCTGGCACTCTACAGGTGTTAGGGAGCATTTAAGTCCACTGGGAAAGCAGAGATTTGGGGAAAACAGCTTTAGCTTCTTCCTTTAGTACATCTTTTCATTAACTAAGCCAGTGGACTTCAAACCGAAATAATAACTTTATGTCCATTTATCTTTTTTTTTAATTTCCTCTATTTCTCTGTTTCTCATGTTTTAAATTGTTAGCAAAGGAACCTTTTGGTTCCTAATAAAGTACTATACAGATAGATGGAGCTTAATATTAATACATTGTGATTCCAAATAGAACAATAATACAACATATAGCTGTGAGCTGAATAATATAACTGATGCAAGCACAGCAATTATTAAGCATCAGATGCACTGACATCTACTGGGAGACAGTAGGAAAAAATTAATCTGGCAGTCATGGCAGTGCAATCCAAGCTCCACCCCTTTTGCACATGAATCAACATTGAACGCATGAGCAAAGATGTGGGACTTGCATTTCACTGCCGTGACCACCATCTTGTGTTTGTTATCCTGCTGTGGTCAGCACTGATTGGATATTTGAAAAAAAAAATCCTTGAATTTGTTTATTTGAATTAAAATATCATGAATGTCTTATGAGATACAAAATGCCTCCCTTGGATTTTATCTTCAAAGGCTTTTCTCAGAGTCCTAAAAATGCTGCTGCAATACAGATTTGAAGAATAAGTACTTTTCTAGCTAACCCCAACAATACGGGATATTCTGACAATTAAAAAAACATGTTCTATTCTCCCTCTGTGCTGTGTTCAGAATATATACAGCGAACAGCTTATATTTGAACAAAAATATTCTGACTTGCAAAAAAAAGAGTTCAGTTTTTATTTTCCATCTATTACAGGGGTCACACAACTTGATAAGTGGTGGGCTGGTACAACAATGCTTTTGTAATTGAAAAGTGTTACGTCTCTTCACAAGATGCCATCTCTGTGATGTTTTAACACATTACATTATGAAATTTAGCAATCAAGCATCATTTCTATTATATAAGCTTTTATTTCTAAGCAGTTTGAACAAATGCCGATGAAACCTGTTTTCCATATATTTAATTAAAATGTGGAATATTTGGCTGTTTCTGCTTTATGCTGAATTGATAATAGATCAATTCATATTCCTTCATAAGTGTTTCTTTTTAAAGATTCCAACAATGACCAGTCTAATTGGGCATTTTTATGAATTTTATGTTTAAGGGGGGGAAAACAGACTTGGTCTTTTTTGTTTGTTTAATTGATTTTATTATTGTTGTTTTTAAAAAGACAATTCTAATTGCATCTGCTGAGTCATTTTTCCCCTGGTTGAAAAGTTGTATATCTCCAGAAATAACTAAAATAATTAGATCCCCATTGTGGGAATTAAAGCTAATGCTTTTCAATCAGAAGCACAGTCTGACTTTCACAGGATGTGGCTACAAAACCAAGCTTTTTAAAGAATTTGAAACTGTGTTGCATTGAAATCATGAAGCAACAAAATTAACTAATTACATGGTTCATCTCCTTTGCTTTTATACTTCATACCCAAAGTCCAGTTATCTTCCACGTATACCAACTTTCCGTACTTGAATATCCAAATTACCCACAAGGTTTTATCCAATATATCATTTCCCAATATTCTATAAAAATCCAATTTTGCAAGACTTCACTCCTATCCAAGCCAAAGGATGTACAAAAAGCCCAAAGCAAATATACCTTCTGAAATATCTCCATGGACCCAACTTTGAAGAAGACAAGACAACCCCTAAAGGAATAAGTATCATATCATGTGGTTGTTTAATTAAATCCTTTCACAGCTCTAGGCTGTTGAGATCAATGTTTAATTTTCATCCACCATCTCTTCCAAATACTGTCATTTTATCTGCATATGAGAGACACTGAGAGCTGTCTTTCAGCTACTATCTACCATTCCGAGTTCAATAGCAGGGAGAGCCATTGAGCATATCCAAAAGGCTTGAAAAAAGCAAGATTATGACTTGACTAAATCCAAAGGGAGCCTTTGTTAGCTTATCTAACATCTGCCTGCTACTTAACCCTGACCAATCAGCTTCTTTGACTATTTATCCAATGAAATTCAATAGATTCAATATATCAAAAATGCCATTTACCCAATAATCCCAGTCCAATATAGCTAACAAGATCATGAACAGCATCAAAGTGGATAATTTTCTTAAGGAGTAAAGGTTCTGTTAAAAGTTTTTTATTAAATAAGGCTGATCTCTAGAGTTAGAAATCTTTTTAATGCAGATCAAAGTCAGTTAATGTCCCCATTACCACAAAGAGTTTATTGGTAAATGTTAAACATTTTTTAAGCCAGATAGCATCTCATATGCTTTCACACTCACATAAACTGTAGATGACAAAAGGGGAAGAGAGGTTCAAGTGAGCTTTCTGAACTGAACTTCAATGAGATAAGTCTTTATTCACAATTGTCTTTTTATAATCAATGTTGAATCACTCTACGTTGTAGTATTGGTGGCAATTGATTATTTCCTATTAATCTGCAGAGGTCATTCAGCTTTGCAGATACCACTGACCTGTAGTTGGCTATGCCCCTATTATAATTTCATGGATTAGAAGAAATTTTTGAAATGAGACCAATTTACAAACTGGTTCATCTTAGAATGTCTTATGCTCAGATATGTTCAGTAGATCGTTTTTAGCGAGTGCAACACTTCAATCCTTTAATGCCAGGTCATTAACTCATCTTATAGCATTCTATGCATGCTACCCTGGAAATAAATTCATAGGTGAACTTTGACCTGAGAAAATATGCAGAGGTTTACAGTACAGTTGAACTTATTAACACAAGAGAACCCAGATTGTGAATAGATGGGATACGAAGAACAATGTGCTGCTCTATGGCCTGGAGAGTCAAGGCAGCTGCTCCAGACTGCAATTTCAATACTATGATCTAAGCATCAAAACCACCAAAATAATCAAACAAGACAAGATGTGGAACGCTAAGCAGTTGAAAAACAGCTCTGTGTTTGAAAATAAAGTGTGAATTGCCTTATTTATTCAAAGACTAACAGCTGAATCTGGCATCCGGAATTTGTGAAATATTTTCTATAATTCTCTTATAAATCTGCTTCTCTTCTAAATGTAAAATGACCTATGTGGACAGGGTTTGCCTGCAGTCCCAGATTTCCTACAATATTTGAGCCATTTGCTTAAGCAAGTGAATGCCTACAAAGGGCTATAATTGCTAAGAGATGCTAAAAATTGCACTGGAGGCATTGGTACAATACATTTTGTATAAAATGTATAAAACATGTCTCTCCTCCCCTTCCTTCATGAATGTTCATTGTTGAACATTTATTCAGGGTACAGATTACTGATTTTATGCTGCTCTGCCCAAGAACTACTGGAATATTGGTAATAATGCTAGTAGTCCCTTATAATATAAGAGGAAAATAACATAAAAGGAATATGTAAGCCTATCCTTCAATTTTCAAAGGGAATTAAGTATTTGGTGTCTGTCAAGGGAGAAGTAGAATGGATTAGAATAGAATAGAATTCTTTATTGGCCAAGTGTGATTGGACACACAAGGAATTTGTCTTTGGTGTACAGTATATGCTCAGTGTACATAAAAAGACAAGATACATTTGTCAAGAATGATAAGGTACAACACGTAATGATAGTCATAGGGTACA
>JANHFT010002798.1:231705-242716 GCA_032467955.1 Pseudoxenodon macrops | reverse complement strand
CTGACCTCAAGCCACACCCACAAAGAAGCCACACCCACAGAACTGGCAGTAAAAAAAATTAGAACCCACCCCTGAGCTGAAGGACCAAATTGGGGACTGGTCATCATGCAGAAAAGCTGTCTAGAGTTGACAATGATGCAATGGCACATAATCCATCAATCAAATGCTCTAAATATTTATACTGAGGATATGCTGGTCAGCATGAATGCTGCAGTTTGAAACAGCTATATTTAGGACTACAATTTGATATTACAGTCAAACCTGAAGCTGGCCTGGCTGAGACCATTTTGAGACTTCAGGGTTTACACACTGGAGAAGAGGGTCAGAGAAAGAGGTTAGAGATAGTTGAGATGTTGTAGCGAAAACAAAATTATTTCTTGTGGGAGCCAAGGACATTCCTGCAGGTGCTCAGGAGGAGACGGGAGTCACCTAGCAACTGGACAGTATCCTGATTGGACCACGTGACTGATTGTTTTGAGAAAGTGACAAACTTTTACTTTTAATCAGATGAAAACCACGGGAATAGTCAGTCGGTTTTCACCAGCCTGTGCCAATATGACATATCCAATAAACCTATTCTTTGAGGAAATTACCTGCCTCAGAATTTTCTTTGCTATGGGTTTGTTACTTGGAACTCTGACAATTACTTCATTTCCAAATATGGGAAGCTACTTCTATTGTGTTTGCAGTCTCTCTTGCTTGAAGCCTTTAATTTGTGGGCTTGGTCATCGCTGGTGACATGTGAGATTCTAGGCATCAAGATTTGAATATTGTTATTTCTCCCACTGTCCATTTTTCGTCCTCAATATACTGTAGTGTATATCTCTATCTTTCTCTCATAGTCTCATAGTCTTATGGATTGCCTAATTATATGTCATTATTCCTTTAAGTGCAGCAAATGGGTTGTTTTCAATAGTATATACAATCAATCATCCAGCCAAACATTTTATTTGGAAGAAACAGCCATTAACTGGAGCGATAAACAGCTACAGCCCCTTAGATCAACTGGGCTGTACATGTTAATACATTAGGGTTAAGATTTCATTTAATAGCACCCAGATGTCCTCTTTTAGAGGTTTAACGTGAATTTGATCAGTTGGCTCAAATAATACCTTTTTTTCAGTAAGAGAGAGTGGAATGCTTTATGAAAATAAACATGTCACAATAACATGGGTTCTGTTAACATAATAATGTGACAGAACCCAATTGATAGGACAAACTATCGTCTTTCTGAATTTTACCAGATCAACAAATAAAGCTTTTCAGAATTAAGCTTTTTTAAATTAAATCTCAGAGTAATTTTGCAAACAGAGAAAAAAGTTGAGTAACTCTGAAGGGCTGGAACAGAACTCGTTAGCTGAATCACATTAACAGCAGATATGAACTCTAATAAATACAATAAACCACATTATCATTGACTATTGATTTAGTTGAAAACAGTGTCATATTAATATACAGCTTTGGCAAAATGCACAGGGATATACATGACACCATTTATCTACTCCTAAATTCTAAGGAAAAGGACACTATTATGTGAGATATCTCAAAAAGTGCTTTGATTAATGTTTTACACTGAGCTTGATTTTAAAATGGCAATCCATCAATTTAAAACCAAATTAATTGCAAGAGAGATATTTCTTAGCACTAAATCATAGGAACAAAACCAATGCATTGTGTTCTTCACATAAATGGAATTAGTTGTAAATTGGTTGAATCCGTTTGTGAAATTAAACTGTTTTCAAACCCAATGTTATCTCCATCTTGTCTTGCATAACAAACAAAATGTATAACACAAATCATCCACTCAACAAACAAACAAACAAACAAAATAGTTGTGAAGTGTCCAAGTTTTGATGATAATGGCTGTCTGGATTCCAACCAATGCCCTAATTAAATCATGAGCCTCGAGCCAAGCTTCAAAAGAAATCCAGTTATTTTTTTGGGAGCTTCATGTCGGCACGTTCCAAGTGAAGCCAACTCTAGCCTCACTTAATTCATGCTCCGGCTCCGACCCTGTCCCCCCCTCCCCCCAAGGTGTGTCATCAGTTACATTCCCCAATGAGGCAATTTCACGGGTTGTAGAAGTCCCACCCTCTAGCCACTATGGATCTCCGTGGAGATGGCCTTGACATAGAGATGGGTGGAATGTGCTTTTGTTTCGACTAAAGTGCAATTCCCTCGCTGCAGCTGTGAGTCTCGGTTCCCCATCCCCCTATCTATGGCAACTCAAGAGCAGGTCAGGAATGCTTCACGAGTTGACAAATGACTACAGGGACACTGCAAGGACTCCTCATAAAGCTTTTTTTTCCAATGCCATCATAACTTAGAATGTTAAACAGATTTGTGATTTTAAAGTGAACCATTAGCTCCAAAAACCTGCATGGCCAAAGTAAACTGTTTTTAAAAATATGTACACCCATCGTGTCTGCAACAGGTCAATTAATGTTTGGCAGATGAACTGAAGAAACAGTAGGGCAAAGGTGTACCCAAACCATGCACTGTCTGAAAACAGTGGTCAGGTTTTGTGATACATGACATCTTGCAAACCAGCTAGCAGGTTTTGACCTAGGAAAACTTAGACTTAGTAAATGCTTCACCAGCAGATAAAACTTTCACTAGAAGAACAAAGTAAATACAGTGCCATGGCTTAGTGAAGCAATGAAGCTTTTAGAGAGTATAAACAGGGCTTTCCTATTACAGAAATCTCAATGAGGTATTGCAGAGTGTGATTGCTAGTAAAAGAATAGTCTGAAACTCCTATTCATACATTAACCTTTCAAACTAAACATTATTTTATATGTGGGATTTACATATCACTCCAATCCAAGAAGACTCTGTGAGACCTCAGTTCCTCACTCTCAATAAAAGGCTTAAGGATACACTAGCAGCAGAACAAAATGAAACAATATTATAAAATAATTACAATAAAGGCACCAAAGAAACAGCTACAGCCTCCAAGAAACAAACAGTCGTCCACAGTCCAGAAAGAGAGTTTCTATCATACACAGATTCCGCCCAGGGCTTTTTAATCTGTTGGTAGCTAGGATTCCAGAAGCCATGGAGGCGCTCAGCGAAAACAATTAAAACTGCATTAGAAATTGGTGTCTCTTTCTTGCCTGAAGAAATCAGTTCAAAAGATTTTACTAAATGGAGGCAGTGAGTTGAACAGGGAAGATAAGGGATTCAGCCTTTAATGTTGTCTCGGGGAGAATCCTGGCTATTAAATTAGGACATAACAGCAAGTATTCAGAGATTAATTGATGGCAGGGTGATTGGCATGGTGGCCTAGAGGTGGAGCTGTCGCCTCACAATCAGGAAGCTGTGAGTTTGATCCTAGGTAGCAGCAGATATTTCTCCCTCTGGGTGCAAAGAAAAAAAATTGCTGTGAACTCTGTGTAGGCATCAGGAAGGGTATCCGCCAGTAAACGCTCAGTTCCATTCAGTCACCCTGACTCCACCCTGATGCAAGGGATTACAGGGTCATTAAAAGAGGGGGGAAATGATGGCAGGTAAAGTATACTCCCCACCCACCCCCAAAAAAATCTCTCTTTTTTTTCAGCCCAAGTGAAACCTGGAGCAGACTTCTCCAATGTAGCAGGTGAGGGAATGTATGTAACTGTTTTCAGGGATGGTTGCATAGACTTTCCTTTTATACATCAGCAAATTTTAATGTTTCTCACTTGAATGTGCCTTCTCCTGCCTCCCAGCAAGAAGTACAGAGGGTGTACACCTATACACTGTTGGGATTCAGGAGGTGTTTGCAGTGACCCATCTCTTCTAGCCCTCTGCAACTTCTACTTACACATCAACTCCTTCATGGCGTAGTGATACAGCGATGGCTATAGACACTTGCAGCCAACTCTAAATCAGCCTTAAGGCAACCTTAATTAAATTAATTGTAGAAATTTTAACAAATCCTGAAGACATAGTAAACTTGAGAAATCGGTTAGTTTTTGATCAACTGACTTCTCTTGGAAAATATTCCAGGATTAGCGTATTGTTTTATCCAATATAGTTTTTAAATTAGTAAATTTACATGTACTCTAATACATTAGCAGCATAGCTAAAATGTAACGGTGAGGCAGATAATGGTATACACTCACAGATTCCCAAGAACAATTTAATTTTCTCAGTGAAATATAATCAGAGCCACTAAACTGGAGAAATTTGTTGTTCAATCGGCTTTGGCACTGAGCTGCACTAATTAAGTATATCATGAACTTGTGATTATTCCTATAAACGTTTGATCAAAGACTCATAGCACATGAGATGCTAAAATAGTGTTCATGTACATAAGCAGTACTACTTTTCTAGGTCTAGTAAAAAAAAATTAAAAAGTTAAGATGCCAATATTGGCTAATTCAGGCCCAGTGACATAACATTAGACTGCCAAACCTCAGTTACCAAATGGAAGTTACAATTCATATCTTTTTCTTCAGAATAGATAATTCTTACTGCTTTTCAATAGTGGTGAACAATTCTTACTGCTACAATATATGTTTAATAAGATGAATACTCTGTATAACTGAGTAAGAAATCGAAGAACAGACTTTTCTTTAACATGCTACTTTATCTTAAATACACATAGACGTGCTAGAAAGAATATGTGTGGTGGAAAGCCATAGAATAAAGTACTTAAGTTCCCACTCTAGTGTAATGATGGCGTACATTTAATAAAATGTTCCAGGAGAATCAGATATGGAACACTTTTTATTTTCTTGACAACACATATTTATCCCAAAGTGAATATTATTGTGGATAACAATTTTCAGCTGGTGTTTTCAGGATCTGCTTACTCATTTGGACTACACGTAGTGTCTTATTTCCAGAAAAGTAGCCCTATTGCAGTGTGCCAACAGAAGTTTACTTTTTCCTCAGCTCTAGTTTAACAGATTAATACTAGTTTTAAACAGGGGTGGGTTCCAGATATTTTTGCTGCCGGTTTACTCAGGTTTACTCACGCTGCATATGTGCGCATGAAATGTGCAATTGAAAGCTAGCTTCTGCGCATGCGTAGAAGCAAAATCCAAGATAGCGGTGCCCACGGAGACACGCTCTGTGACATAATTGCCAAGTTACTACCGGTTCAATAGAACCGGATAGAATCGGTAGGAACTCACCTCTGGTTTTAAACCTTAAAAAGGATGCCAGTGGTAGATTGTAAAAGCCTTTCCTGATTAGTCAACTAAATATTGCATCCCTATAACTTTATTTGCCATGTTGCCTAATATTTTGCTTCGAAGTTAAAAACACAGGGTATAGTATTAACTTGTTCCCTAAACAAAATATGATTATAAAATAGGCAAAACAGACCGGATAAAATAAGATTTCTTTAATTTGAACAAAGACATTTCTGCATTCTTCTCTTAACTGAACCATCTTCCCTGCTGAATTTCTTTACAAGGAATTTCCATACCCAGAACATACCTCTAGCAGATGCAATTTCCCCATCTGCATGAGCCATGCACTGCATGGCAGTGGCTGCAATGCATATTGGCATACTGATTTTCTCTCCCAAGACACAAGTTGACAGGTCCAGAGTTGACACATTTTTCAACATCCGGGGGTATAGTCTTAATCTGCATGGATGGAAAAGGTCTGATAGTAAGTAATTCACAGCAAGGGTTTATTTAGGAAACAAGATGTGTGATGCTGACGCAATCAATTGCTGTCTCCAATATTAACTGAAAGCAAGTTTGGTTTTTAAAATGACTCATCAAATGCTGAAATCTGGAAATGACCGAGGCACTGACGTCAGCTTTTGTTAGTTACAGATGGCCGGGAATGAAGAGCAAGTAAGTAAAAAGCAGCATGATAAGTTGCCAAATGTCAAAGAGTTTGAGCTAGAATTTCAATAGCCAAGTTCTAGTGCCAGGATGTACAGCCTGTGAAAAAATAGTTGTGAAATTGTAATTTTCGTATTAGAAGTTACATAATACATTACTGGAAAGTAATTGCATAATATTGGACTGAAATGAAATCAAATCTAGTTTTTCTTCTTTTTGAAACATTTTTTTCTATGGACTTTCAGAGGAACCATGGCGAACTGAAGATGTATCTGTGAAAGCGGAAACCACAACAAAAACCAAATAACTGATGAGTAAATTGGTTCTTTGGAACCTCCCTAGACAATGAGAGGAGGGGAGATTGCCTACATGTACTCTGAATGGCTGCTCCTTGCGAGGAGAGCAGAGGACAATGGTCCTCCATGGTTTTGAGCATTAGGAGACTAAAGGGTTAAGCATAATTGTCACAACCACAGCCATCCCTTTAAAGGACACTATGGGATGAAAAGGTATCTGCTTGTAACCTTACAGGGGGTGAAGCATTACTACGTTTGTTTACATTTGTTCTAATGAATGTCAAAATCACTTTTTTATTATTATTTTTCATAATCTTGTCTTTCTTTAAGTTTAGGTTGCATTCATTTTTACTATTGCAATCTAAATCCTTAATACAATTTATAATATCAATTTTATAAATAAGATAACAATTACAAAGAAGAAGAAAAGAAAGAGGAGGATGCCTTTCCATGCCTCTCCAGGATTCAGCCCATGTACCAATTACAGTCCAAAAAGTTGTATGTCCCTTTTTTTTCACCGACATGAATGATATCAAAATGTAATGTGACCAAGAGATGCTATCTCCAGGAACCGACTTAGGTTATGCAGAAAACCCTTTCAGATCCAAGATATCTTTGGCAATTCCCAGGATAAAGACAATCATATTGAAAAATATAAATATTCAGACAGCTGGTTTAATCCTGATACCACCATAGCATCTATAAAATTATTTGTGTTCTTTTTAGCTTGTTTTAAAAGCATTATATTCTGTGTCGTCGTCGTCCAAATGCTGGCTTCTCTCTGCACCCAAACTTTAAAGGTGTATTGATTAAGACACCAAGGTATAAACTGGGAAACCTAAACCTACCTTAGGCATGAAGCCTGCAGAGCAGCGGTAAAATCTACTTCCTTCCCTACCAGTTTGGAAGTGCACACACACACTTTTTCACCCTCTGTTCATGCACAGAGGTTAAAAAAACCCAGAAATGGTGATGTTCGGGTGGGTGGACAAAGCCTCAAGCTATAGGCGCCACTGGTTCTCCGAACTACCAGCAGCCACCGCTACCTACTTGCCCAAACCAGACCGAGTAGGTAGCATTTCACCAGTGCTGCAGAGTGATCTTAGGCCAGTCTCAGTCCTAGAAGGAAGATCAGGACAAGCCACTTCTAAAATTTGCCAAGAAAACTTCAGAGACTACGTAATTCAAGAGGTCAATAGGAGTCAGTGTGAACTTGAACCCACATATACACAATATGTTATATCAAAGAATTTAACAAATTTACCTCTAGCACAGGGGTGTCAAACTCCAGCCTGCGGGGTCTTAGATCTGGCCTGTGGGGCCACCCTGGAAACAGTGAAGGACCAGCCTGCGGTGCCTCTGCCAGTTAAAATAGAGCTCGGGAGGGCTGCACAAGCCCCTCCCAAGTTCTGTTTTCAGCTGAGACAGCCTCCTGCAGCCCTCTGCCAGCAAATACAGAGCTTGGGAGGGCCGCACGTGGGCTGCAGGATGTCAAGCTGGCTATGCCCACCTTGGCCACACTCACCTTGGCCATGCCCACTCAGCTCCCCAAGGGGGAACACAACCATCATGCGGCCCCCAATGAAAATCGAGTTTGATACCCCTGCTCTATCACTATTAACCAATTAATATCTTTGTTTACTGATCATTAACAGAAAAACATATCATTTTAACCCAATAATTCTTTATCATATGTTTTCAGCACCCATCATCACCACAACCATCTCCCACATTTTAACAAATTTTGGTACCGCTCAGTTCCAGGAAGCAACAACATGCTTAATATGATTAACTTCGTTAAACAAGCTGTTTTTTGTCATTAAAGAGCATCTTATTTTCTGAAGACCTTTAGAAAGTCAAAGATACAATCTATCAGAAGTCATTATCTGCAATCCGATCGTTTTCTCTCAATCCCAATTTAACATGCTGAAATAAGATATTTTAAATTGATTTCCTTGTAAGTCAAAATGCCATCAGCACCATGACCTTGTTAAAAAAATCAATTTTCTAATAAGTCAGCTGGCTGAAAGAAATTTGGAACCTATCAAAAATAGAACATCTTCTTTTCGTTACCTCAAACTACTTCGGACTTTAAAAGATCCTGATAGTCTCACTTGTTTAAGAGTCTTAAAAACTTGATATTTTTCAGAGTATAAGACGCCCCTAAAAGAGGCTGAAAATTTGGGTGCATTTTATACTCTGAACGTAGCTTTTTCAAAGCTATTTTTCAGTCCTAATGAGGCGCTAGCAAGTGAAGCGATCTTTGTAGGCTTTTTTCATTGCTACTCCCTCTGAAGCAGCTTTTTTCATTCCTAACGAGGTGCTAACAATCTTCCCAGCAGGCTTTTTTCATTGCTTCTCTACCAGCTGTGCTTTAGAAGCTTTTTTTTAGCCTTAACCAGGGGATAAAATAATGTGCTGAAGCTGACCAGACTAAGGATGCTAGCCAGATGAATACCTGCTAGGCAGACTTTTTCTCCTATTTTCCTCCCAAAAAACTAAGGTGCGTCTTATACTCAGGTGTGTCTTATACTCTGAAAAATATGGTAATTAAGTTTTGAAAAATACTCACATTGAGCAAATGTTTTTTGTTTTTGTTGTTAGAGATAATATGCAGTTCTAAGAAGTTTATTGCAATTTGGCTAAGTCAGTTTTATCTCTGTAGTATGCACCCAGCTGCAACTTCTCTATTTTTTTTTCTCTTGAACTTGAATGGAAAAATATAACATATACTGTCAACAACGGAATGAGCCATCATTCCAAAATTCAAGCTCATAACCTGTTGATGTCCCCAAATCTGCCCATCAAAGTCTTGGTATATGGAAATCATTAAGAAATTTTGTGTCACAGTGACTAAATTGAAGTTGTATGATATTTGTATATAAAAGAGCCTTCTTGGTTTGTACTCTTTCTCTCAACCAGGACAGAAAAGTGCTTACTATCCCTTTCTTCTTTTTGATCAGTATCTTTAAAAAAGTAAAGATGAAATCTCACTCATGATCTAACTCAACTCCTGATAACTTCCTGGAACCGGAATTACAGAATGGAACGTTTAAGGACTTGGAGATCATTTAATCTGACCCAATGCCCAGTTCAGAAATCTAATCCCTATCAGAAGGAAATTTAGTTTCTGTTTAAACAATAGAACAAAAAAACAGAGTTGGAAGGGACTTCTAGTCTAAACCCTTTTCAAGCAGGAGACCCTGTGCCATTCCAGACAAATGGCTGTCTCATCTTTTCTTACAATGGCTGTCCAATATTGCCAATAAAGTGAGACCAAACTTCCCAAGGTAATTTTGCTCCCTTGTTGAATAGCTCTTGCTGTTAAGATTTTATTCCTCATGTCCAATTGAAATTTGCTTACTTTCTGCCTATTCTTTCTTGTCTTCTCTTGTGGAACAAACCTCCATAGTTATTACACTCATCTTCCATTTCCTATGTATTTTTCTTGTAACTCTTAGATTAGTCAAAAGCTCCTGGGGTATAAAGAGTTGTTTCTTTCTCTCTGGTACATGTGATTCTACTTCTAGAATCTTATTTTTCAGAAACCCCCAACACACACATCCCACGACCCCTCTTTGACCTGAGGATTTCTTTGGAGACCCTGCCTAACATTTCTCTAGTTCAAATTGACTGTTTTGAAATCTAATGTACGATGTAGAACTGTGCTAATTTATTTTTCTGTAGAATCCTAAACTTCAAGATAATGGGGTTACTTTGTGCTAAAGTTTCCACTACTCAACCCTTCATTAGTTAGAATCCAATCTAGGAGGGTCAATCCATTGTGTATTTCACTTCTTCAGGAACAACACAAAAGTGTCTTGTCCTTGCTTTTTTCCTGGGATTTGATTACCAGTCTAGTGTATGGTTCTTGAATTTAAAGCATGAGAACATTTATCCCTAAAATTTTGCTTTGACTAGTATTGGTTCACTGGTCTATCTCACATTCATCAAGATCATTCCATTTTGAAAAAATGATGAAAGGAAATTCTAATGTATGTTGAATAAGAGAGGATTTTTTATTATGTTTAGTGACATAAAAAAAATAAAAATAAAAAATGCACTCAAATATGTACATTAACTCAAATTTTTTTAAACTTTAATATACATCTGAAGCCAGAGATGTTTTGGATTAACAAAAAGTTGTAAACTTGGGGAACTTATTGTTATGTATGAAAACAGAAGCAAGACTTACGTACACAACAGTGAAAAGATCTGACATTGTCCACAATTGAAAAGTAATGATGAAAATGATGAACTTGCTCAGATGGCTAAGTTGAAAGCCTTGATTAGATAAAAAGATACTGATTAATTCTGATTGGAAACCCTTTTGGACTTTTGGAATGAAACAGGAGGAAAAAATGAAATTATACTATATGGGTTTGATGATCCATAAAAATAATAGATAGAAAAGTAAAAGCTAGGTTGCAACCATAAAGATCATCTTACATTTATAATTGTTGTAAAAAAAACCAGAGCTCATTTCTTTATATTTCTTCCCCTTTTTGCTACACTTCTGGCTTCATTATTTTTTCTCTTTTTCTCATTAGTATCAGCTTTTATCTTTCATGCTTAAAATGCAATAAAGTTCTTTTCTTTTGCAAGTTTGGCGGGCGCATGTGTTGCCCCCGAATAATTTTTGCAGTCGCAGCTGCCCATCGCCTGGCCAGGTTGCTATGAGTTTGCTTCTCAATCCAAAGCCATTTCTAAACGGGCTAACTGGGAAGCCAGTAATGGTGAAATTAAAGTGGGGAATGGAATACAAGGGCTATCTTGTATCGGTTGATGGCTACATGAATATGCAGCTTGCCAATACCGAAGAATATATATTATTGATGGTTCATTGTCGGAACATCTTGGTGAAGTTCTGATAAGGTGCAACAATGTCCTATATATAAGGGGTGTAGAAGAAGAAGTTGGAAAAATGAG
>JANHFT010002798.1:193086-217036 GCA_032467955.1 Pseudoxenodon macrops | reverse complement strand
TGAAGTATGCGTGGGGGGGTTGCGTGCTGGCACGTTTGCGCCAGCACGTGCGCACCGCCGTTTTTGCCACGCAAGAAGAAAAAGGTTCACCATCACTTTAATAGGATGTTTGAAGTTCTAAACATTATAATGTAGAGCTACATCTTGGATCGTATATTTCATTTATCCATTATATATGATCAAATTATTCAACAGTGATTTTATATAGCCATTTGAAGGAGATATACTTTCTACAGGAGACGTTTTCAGACATGATGACTGAAAAATTCAGTGTACGTGATAGTCCCAAGAGCACAGCTATGCTCTTTAACAGCAAAGTTGGAATACAATTAAAAAAACTGAACAACTCAACAGCATCACAACATAACATCCACATAATTAGTATAGCAAATACTCTTAAAATTCTTACCAAAAAAATCAGTATCTAACACCAAAAAATCTGCTGCAGTCACCTTCCATAATGCAATTTTTCAGGAATAAAGACAAACTTTCTAGACAGCAAACATTTTTAATATATTACTCATAAAAAAATTATTCTGGCCAAGAAGAGCCAACTAAAGGGAAAAGTATGCTGCAAAAGATGCACACTTAGTTATTCTGCAATAAATATACCTGAAGGAAAGAGAACCACCTTCACAATCGATGCAGTGTTTCTTATGTAAGGATTTTATATTATTGCATATCAAGCAAGGACATCATGCAATGTTCCAGTTCCAAAACAAGCCATTTAGTATATTCTACATTTCACAGAACATCCTGTGACAGAACATTTTGTAAACCCCTTCTGGAGATGTTTAACTGCTAGTTTTCTGCTCAAACATGTAGGGCTTCCTAAATTATAAAGTATATAATGTAATTGTGACAGCTAGTTTTATAATATTTTAGCAGTATCTTCAAGTCCCCAACTTACTTGATTTCCAACATGCTGCAGTTGCAGAAAAATGTTAAGGCCAGAAGCCATCAAAAGATCACCTATTTGTTTTTATATTGTACTGCATTCATTAGTTCTAAATTTCACTTCACAGATCTATTTCTCATCCACATGATACCCTGAACCAGATCAATGATACCCTGCAGTAGCCTCTGCATATGTGTTAAGGGGGGGGGGGGGGAATTAGATTTCCACGTGTCTTAAGCTTGTGAGGAGAGGGGGGGGGGGGGGAATTCAGACATAAACTTCATTACATGACAATTTATGATTTCATCCATGTCCAAAAGATGAGATGAACATACTTTCTCTTTCAATTGTATTTCTCTTTTGCTTTATATCCATGGTATTCAAATTGTGAACCAAAGCATCACTTGGTTTCTTCATTTGTTTGGCAATGGATCACTTGTGAATTACACTGAGCAGATTGATTATTGTCTGATCAGGGTGTATTTTCATTATAAATCTAAAATAAGAGCTATTATTTTATATGCACTTCTGACAAAGCATATAATTTGTGTACACAAATAAAAACAACTGTACCAAATAGAAAAAAGGCTGACAATTGCTACTTAATAGTTTATATATTTTTCAAAATATGAATGCGTGGGTAGGAAGCAATTTGTTTTCCAACTTGTAAAAGAAGCTGTCTTGTCCAAGTTCATGGATCTAATATGGAAAATGCCCTTGGCTGTCATCTCATGTCCATGCAGCCATTCTGTATTTTCCAAAGAAGTAGAATGGCTGTGGATGTACATGATTGTAGGTAGCTATGTATGCACTTGCTCTTGCAAGTCTGGAAATAATACATGTCTGCTTTAATGATTACAAAGGAAATGCTTCATGCATACTTCCACTTTTCAAGAAACCCACAGAAAAAGAGTTACAAAAAAAGCAACAGAAGTACTGGAATACTATATTTTACTGTTTCAGAATTACACCCGTATCACAAACTTAATCCAATTTGTGGGTTACTACAACAGCAATTCTAACCTACTTCTTCATGTGTAAAATTTGGCCATCCTTATCAGAAAAGTGACTAACAACTATTCATGGATCTGAACTGCATGTTTTTTTTTCCTTTTCACTATGTCCTTCCCAAGCATATCTACCATAGTAGATACATTCATGCAATACAGTACTAGACAATCACTAAATTGGTTTGTTCAGTTTGTTGTGCAAATTCAGCCATTGCCTTCCAGCATTTTAATAACTAGGCCATAATATTGCTTGTTGGGTACAGCACTTTACATATATGTAGCAATTCATTAGCAAGGTTTAGTACGTTGCAGCAGGTGTTGTTTAGCATCAAATACCAAATAATACCTTGCAATGTAGCATAAACTAAGGCAAAGATACACATAGTTTTTTTCAATAAACTAGAACTGAACAACCAAACAGTATGGCCAGAAGAGGGGAATTCTTTAACCTGATTTATTGAGCATATATTAATACTAATATATTGACCAGGCACTGGATTGGGGAAAATTGGATTTAATTAAAGCCCATCAGAAAAGACTTAAAACCATAAAAGCTCTGTAAAACAAACAAACAAACAAACCATATCACCTTAATTATTTACTTGCATTAATGAAAAGCCAACTCTCCAAAATTAAGACGGATGAACTAGGTTTATGAACTGTATCTGACATAAGCGCAGGGCAACGCCAATCACGCTGGAAAGGGTTCCCCACATTTATGGACCGAAGTAAACGCCCCAAAATAAGTGGCAAGCCACGCTATCCGGAATTGCAGGCGGAGCCCTCTACACTGCCTTGCCTTGCAACGTGTTAAGACAAACTGGCTGGGGATGATGGTGGCTGTAGTGCACCCTCCGACTGGCGCCCTAAGAGAGAGAGAGAGGAAAGGCTTGCCTTTCCAAGTTTGCGCGCGCCCTTCCCGACACGGATTGGCTTACTCACAATTGCACCATCCACTGGCCCTGCAGCAGGAGGCTCCAGTTGGACCCGCTCAGCTCCACCACGTGGCTCCCCACCGCCTCCGGCTCCGGCTCCAGGGAAGCCGCAACCGTAAGGAGGGACGCCAGGCCGGCAGCTCCCCACAGCATCAGCAGCGGAGTTACCTTCTCTTTTCTCCAGCGGCTGCAGCAGCGCCTTGGAAAGACGGCCGGCGCCATCTTGAGCAACTAGGAAATTAAACCGCCGCCGCCGCCAAGGCGAGTTAAGGAACCAAGAGTGACGAGACGGCCCGGCGGGCACCTTTGCTTCCGGTTCGATGCGACGGCTTTCCACCATGTGCGGGGTAGAAGAAGCGCGGTGGGAATGAGCATCAGGAATGTATTGCAAGACAACCCCGTCTCAGCGCAAACACCTTTCTCAAGACCAATAATGTTTTTTAAAAACTATTGAAATGTTTTTTTATAAAGTTATATTAAGCAAGAAATAATTATGACTGATAACGTGTTGCAAACGGGAAGATTTGCTTCTGGGCCCAACCCCATGGATTAATTTATGCAACTGAATTGGTTAAGTAGTAGCTGGGTGAATGTTGAGAGTGAAATGGGAAAAGATGAGTGGGAAGATCTTGGATTCCTGGAAGTGAATCCTTCTGTGGTTTTATAGGATCGAGACTGTCAAGAGATGAAACATAGGGACATAACATTTTTCCAGAGGAAAAAATTAGACTACAGGAACCAGGAGTACTACTCAGGACACAGATAAACCTCCCAAGTGCTTCAACAAACGCCTAAAAGGATGCAAATGACCAGCTGTCTGCAAGGAATATAAATCCTTCCATTCCCCACTATCCTGTCAGCACTGAAGAAGCTTCTTGGATGAGAAGCAAAACTTCTTCAAAAGAAAAAAAACAAGAAAGTCCAGTTGCCTCCCGAAAAAGCACCTTTGGGATGGGCACACAACCATTTTGATGAGTTATAATGAAAGACTTTGGTTGGATATCTTGCTAAGTCATGGGTTGCTTAATCAAGGCTTGGTGTTTGGGTTTACACTCTGAACTGAGTCATATTAAACCACAGCAGCTGGACTACTGCAGTTAGCCCGCCAAATTCAAAGAATCTTGGGGTTGTTGGTTTTTTTTTAAACCTTCCACAAACAAAGCATAATTATGGTTTATGGAAATATGGAAACCAAACATTTAGAGATGACTAATGAGAAGAAGCCAGAATGCATTGAGAATGAAAGAAGACAATTGTTATGATTATGTTATGATACACAACATAATGTTACATGACCACCAAAAGAATCGTGTGTCCTCATTTTTGTCCTCTGTCTAGGAGGCATAATCTTAAAATCAAACATTGTCCAGCTTTTAAAATGGCTTTCTTTAAAAATTTGGATTGTTTTCACAAGAATAGTCATTCAAACTTTCATGTACCTTGTACATGAACCAACCTTGTAAATTGTCTGCTTCTTTTTTTCCCCTTGTCTGCCGACAGACTTGACTGCCTACATTTATATTCCAGGTAGTCCTTGCTTACAGACCACTCATTTAGTGACCATTTAAAGTTATGATGGCACTGGGAAAGGAGACTGGTGCTTGCACTTTACCATCCTTGTAGTATCCCTGTGGTCACACAATCGTGATGCAGATGCTTGGTAACCAGTGTGCATTTAACATGGTCGCAGTGTCCCACAGTCACATGATTGCCATTTGCAAGATTCACTGCTGACTTTCCACTAGCAAATTCAAGCACACAGCCATGGGAGATTATTTATTTATTTATTTTGTCAAGCGTGTATATGATTACAGACCAAGAATAAACATGATTGTGAATATATAAGATGTGCAAGCATGGTTATGAGTACATGCTAATTTACGAATACATGGGGACATCAGGACAGGGACGGTAGGCACGCTGGTGCGCTTATGCACACACACCCCTTACAGACCTCTACATTTCGCTTTACAGCTTCATTGTGTAGCAATAGAGTTGCTGGTCCCAATTGCGGTCAGTCAGTGAGGACTATCTATATTTATTTCTTGATCGCAGCAATTAATCTCGATCCACTCTTTCAAAACTATTATTCTTGTAATCTGTAGATCATTTCTATAGTGAAATTGAGAGAGTGTGTTGCCAATTCTGTATTATTGCTAGCATACGGTATGTTCTTGAAAATAAAGATATGTTGGAAAAAATATTGTGATTAAAAATCAGTCTTTCTGATGCTGGAAAAAAGTAATTTTATATATGTGGACCTGAGTCCTTTTTTTTTGTGTGTGTGTGGGGGGGCAGCTTTTCATTGTAATTTTTGTTGTAGAAGTCAAGAAAGAGCTAATGTGTCTTCCTTCCCCTCTGCCTTCATTTGGCCTTCTTTTCCATTTCTGTATCCTCCTTAGCTATCTGGTAGCCCTAGCAATAATCAATGTAATCTGAGCATGTCTGCTCACACATGAAGTTTACCGAGTTTGAAAAAGTTCAACCCCCTACAAGTAACAGAGATCAAGATGCAGTTACGTGCTTCTTACCTGGATTCATACTAGTAAAGTATGAAGGTTGCTCGGTAAAACTGCAGCCTTCCCTTCAAACCTTTTAATGGGAATGAGCCCTACATATCCAGAGTAACCCAGAATTGCAAGGTTAATTCCAACTTCGCATTCACATAGTAAGTTAGCTCATGGCTTGCTCTATCTTGGTTTGCTGAAAGAATCAATTTGCTGTGATTGCACATTCTGAATTATAAACCATAGTTTACAAGCCACAATGGCTGGAGAGGAGCATGGTGGGTTGCATACTTAGGACACAGGGTTGGCGATTAAGCAAGCCCGCATTTGACATCTTGAGTGCTGCCGTAAGCTCCCTTCCTTTGCTCCGCCTTTCATGCTGGGGACATGAAAGGAGCCCCCAACTGGGCATCTCCTGGGTAACGGTGATGTCACTGGCTAATCCTTTCAACCAGGGAGTACCTCTGTACTTCTGGCACAAGTGTGATGTGATTTAAGCACCACCTTAAACTAAAAAGAAAAGCAACCCATGTTTCAATTCTTCATGATCCCATGAATCTGTCCCAAGTTCCTTTGGTATTGAGACTGGGTTTCAATGAGAGAATCCTCTTAGGCCCCTTACAACAGCCCATCAGATAGAAATTCAGTTGGTAGGAAGCATATTGAATTTCTGTTTGTCACATATATTTGAAAGGACAGCCACATTAGGTGGGTTTTTTGTTGTTGTTGGGGAGGTTGGCCTGTATTATTTCAACCAAATTAGCCTAAACTGAAGTCTGTGATGTTTTCATGGATACATCCACACCTTTTCCTTGATTTTCCAACCCCCTTCTTTCAAGACTTATGTTTGATTTTTCTGATCTATCAGTTTTCCTTGGGATTTGTGCACGCAAGTATTAACAAGAACTGGTCTTTCTTAGCTTAGGTTCAACTCACCCACTCCATTTGGGTCTAGCATGTTGGGCAATTATTATTTTTTAATCTCCAAAGCGCAGCCAGGGTAAAAAGCCCAGGGGATTTGCAAAGCTCTTGAAAGAAAAGGGAGCCTTTGAGTACATATGCATTGAATTTTGTATTGACAATCACTGCTGGACTGGTTGTTGCATCAATTGCAAACGAGTTCCAGACTTCATCGAGGGTTCTGTTGAAACTAGTAATATTAAGAAGAAAGATAGTGGGTGAACTTTTGCTGCTTTGAAGCCAGACGTAAAATATACAGTCAGAGCGTCCAAGAAGCAATTATGGAATATTTTCTAACCAAAGAAAAATGTTTTTATACCCTGCAGACATTCTCCATAGAGTCACAGTTCTATTGAATGATTTCAGCATTTACTTAGTGTTTGGCTTGCATGTTAGCCTAGTACTACATTTGGAAAGGACAGAAAAATAAAGGTTGCAACCAAGTTGGTTAGCAGTGGTGGCTAAAGTGACTCTGGAGACTAGGAAGCCATTCATAACAGTAAGGTTTCAATTCAAATTTGGGTCAATATTTGAATAGGATACCCTAGGCAGTGATATCTAACCTTTTTGCCATCACGTGCCAAAAGTGGGGGTCACGTGGTGGGGGGTTGTGTGCCCCCACATAATGCAATGCCTCCCCCTGTGCATGTGCGTACAACCACCACCATCTGCGCTTGCGTGCAGGCCTCACTGAAACCTCTGGACCTCTGGTAGGCCCGCTGGGCGGTTGTTTGCCCTCCTGAGGCCCTCCCCTTTCCTGAGGAGGGCGAAAAACGGCCCAAGGGGCCTACCGGATGTTTGTTTCCGAACTTCCGGTAGGCCCATTGGGTCTGGTTTTTTGCCATCCACAGGCTCTGGAAGGGCAAAAATCAGCTGGAACTGACATAGGGCAACACCTCACGTGCCCTCAGATATGGCTCCGTGTGCCACCTGTGGCATGCGTTCCATAGGTTCTCCATCACGGCCCTAAGGGGAAAAAACAGCTGTGGGCTGGACTAGGAATCTAGACTGTTGTTCAAGCAGTGACAAGTATTGGATTAAGATTGCACTGAGACTAAAAGAGGTTAATTCTCCAGCTGATGAACCCACTCCAATGGTGTGAATCCATGTGTCATCCAGGAGAAGGTAGTAATGAAACACTGCTGCATTTTTTGTCAAGTAAAGCATGCAAAGACTCATAACTAACAGGAGTCAAGTGTATGCCTTATGGAAGTCAAAGTTCAGGTCAAACTTCAAATTCCTTTGGACCCTCATCACAGATTCCTTCTTCCAGAGAAAAAGATAATGTTTTTAAAAAGAACGATGGCAGCCAAGCCATGCTTTATTTTCTTTCAGAGGAAAAGGAAGGCCACAGTGACATCACATCTCCCCCTTACAGAAGATTGGTAAGTACCCTTCAATTGGAATCAGGGGATCCGCTGGCTTCTTTCAGCAGATCAGTGGGGGAGCAGGTTGGCTGAAGAGGCCCAGGGCAGGCAGCCTGGAACAAGTTGCCCCATTTTCCACCGGCCAGAGAGCTGTTTTTAGTGCCCCTCCTCGAAACCAGCAAACCTCTGCTGCCAGAAACAGATAATAGTCCCACACTGCTTTTTAAAAGATGTTCCCTTCATTTTGAATGTAACTTTAATAATCTCTAAAAGGGTCAACCACACCGGATGGCTAAGCTGAAAAGGAATAGCTCTTGTCTTTATTCTGTGATGAATGCAAGAGGTAGGAGCCAGAACTGGTTGAACTGGCTGGATTCACATTTCAGTAGAATGTGTATTACTTTGATCCCTCCATATCCTCCCATTAACTGTTGGGCAGAGTAAAAAGCAGACCTTAGCACAAAAAGAACCTACCCATTTTTCAGCACTTTGTAAGTATTCCCACTGTAAGAGGAACCTCCGTGAGATTTCCATTAGATAAGAAAGTACTTCCAATTCACCTGCAGATGAATGCTTCTAGGCAAGTGAGCCTCTGGGGACTATTTGGCTAAATTCATGATTAAATTCATTTCCTCTCCTCTTGTAGTTAAGCAGCAGGGGAGGAAATTGCTAGAGACCTATGCTCTTTTGAATTTCTCCAAAAACAGCAGCTGGTTGTGGAGAAGGAAAGAAAGGAATCATAACCTCATTCCCAAATTATCGGACATGATCTTTTAAGAATGCAGGAAAGGACCTAACTCACCGGGAACTCTGGGTATAGTGAATAACAGACAGAGGGAGATTAAGATTTGGCTTTAGAGGTAGTCCTCAGTTAAGGGCCGTAATTGGGACCAGAAACTCTTGTCGCTCGATGATGCAGTCCTAAAGGGTGACATCACATGACCATCCAGACTTACCATGGTCATTCCAGTTGTTAAGCACGGCATCATGTGACCATGACTTGCCGCTTCCAGATTGGCTTCCTCTTTGACTTTGTCAGACGTAGGATGTGAAGGTTGCAAATGGCAATCACGAGACTGCCGTCCACTGTGATGTCCACAACTGTAAAGGCCAGTCATATGTCTTCTTGTTCATCATCATCGTAACTTTGAATGGTCACTGAAGAAAGCATCACTAAGCAAGGACTACTGTATTTTATACAGTATGTGCTCAAGTCAAACGCCTGGCTTCTTTCCAAGTTTCATTTTTCTTTGAGTGCTAATTGCCACCTTAGATGGGCCTATCCATTATTTTTAGGTGGCTGATACCCATTGTGGGTTTTTTCCCCCTATAGTGTTTTGTGTGCTCCAAATAAACTCTACTGTTGTAAATAGTGCCACTGCCACATAGTGTTGGGGGTGGATTTATAATCTGATCACATGCTTCAGTAGGCCTAGACTTCTCCAGGCTGACCTACTGTATTGGGCTAAAGCTGCCTTTGCATTTCTCAGCTAGCTAAAACAGGAGAAGCTATTGCCTTTCTTTTCTGCTTGATCCCGTAAAGGGCAGAAAAGAAGACTGTAGCAGGAAATACTGGCTGAAAGAAATCACTGCTGCATCATCCTCAGCTGACCCAGTTGAATGGGGCAGGCCTGATGGTAAACACAGCCTTATCTTCCCAAAAATACTGCTTTGGGGAGGTTTGCTTGTTTTATTACTTAAATGCATTTCATGTTTATGTGTGACTAGTCATAAACCTCTGTTAACCTCCCCAGCTCATGAGGTACCTTTGTGTCATCTCCTCTATTTCCCCGTATTCTAGCATCCTAAGGTTTTGGGAGAAGAGGCGGGATGACTCAGCGGTTAAAGACCCTGAGCTTGTCAGCTGGAAAGCTGACAGCCCGGGTTTAAGACCCAAGTGCCACACGATGGGGTGAGCTCCTGTTACTTGCTCCAGCTGCTGTCCACCTAGCAGTTTGAAAGCATGCAAATGTGAGTAGATTCTGTAAATAGGTACAACTTCGATGGGAAGGTAATGTGTGTCTCGGCATATAGTCATGCTGGCCACATGATGGCGGAAATGTCTTTGGACAATACTGGCTCCCTCAGCTAAGATGAGCATCACCTCTAAAGTTGGACACGGCTGGACGGGAAACCTTTACCATTACTTTTAAGGTCTGGGGGGGAGAGGAAGGCAAGTGGATGTTGATTGACGCTACCAATCTTAAAAATAAACATGATGCAAGAGGTGGGTGTTTATAACATGACAGCTTCCTAGCTATGTTCTAGATTTAAAAAAAATTTTTAAATTAAAGTTGTGCAAGAAAAGTGGTAGGCAACCATAGCATAACTTACATCCTTCCTGTATGTTCTCCAGGATTGGTCTATGAGCTACAATTTGCTCTACTAAACCCTTGTAACCTTTATGCAGGCTTCTTAACCATTTCCAGGCACTCCCCCATCTGAACAGAGAAAAGTCACAATGCAGAACGACATTGTATAATGTCAGCCTGGGAGCCAGCAAGTCACTTTACGGTTTTTTTGGGGGGGGAATGGCATTTTAAATAAGGTTCAAATATTTCAAATTCAAGTAATGTAAATAGATTGCATTTCAGCACTGCTTGTTTTGATCTTCTAAAGATACTCTTAAAATGAAGCAATTTGTCAAATATAATTTGGAATGATAACATTGAGCCATGGACCGTATTATATTTATCAAATTCTTGTTGGTTTTGGTGGGAAAGACGTTCCCAGTAAAAGGATTCCTAAGAAAAGCACTGACAACCAGCGGACTCTCTCAATCACCTCTAAACGCAAACATGCACCCGCCTATCACAACATGCTAAATATAAGGCTGTTTTGTTGGGCTGTTTTCACTGTTCAAAGCTCTGGCTCCCCCAGATTTCGCTAAGCGGTTGTTTTTCGACTGATTTTAAAACTCTCCCAGCAACAGCTCCAATCCAGCTCCAATCCTATTTTCACGTTGTCATTTTCTTGGCAATGTCATTAATCCTCGCCATATTATTAGAGCAAGATGCTCGGTGGGAGTGGGGGTTGGTTTTTTGTTTTGTTTTTTGCTCTTTTTAAAAATAGGAGAAATAGACCCAAGTCACACACAGAATCTAAATCACCCTAATGGTACATATTTCCTGAAAACGAGACAGCAAGCAATTTGAGCATAATCACACAGCAGAAGCCATATCCTTGTCATCACTCCGCAGAGATGGAATCCTACTGTAGATCTTCGTATATCATGTATCAGCCCTTATAATGCAGTAACGAGCCTCGTTTAAGCTGGACTCATAAATAACTCTGGAAAGGCTATGTATATGAATCAGATCCCAGCATATCTTTATATGTGTGTGTAGATGCATCTATTTATCTTTATTATCTTTATTGCAGAAGCAATAACTCAAATGTGATAAGTGTCCTGAATTTTTCACTCTCACTCCTATAACAATCAGCCATGCTTGTTGCTAAGACTGGTGAGCCTAAGAGCATGAACAGCATTTGGTTCGACATAATTTGCTCGTTTGTGGTCCAAAGAGTTCAGCCTTTTAGATTAGTGGCCTCAGATTTTTGTAGGGCTCTCAAAATTATTTCAGCTTTGAGGAACTTAAATTGCGTCTATGCCGTGGCCAGGCTTCCTAGCATAAGTGTGAAAGTCTCTTACCTTTTACTTGTAGATGAGTTACAATGTTCATTTTTATGCCAGTGAGTTGCTTACTAGATGTGTACACAATCCTTGGCTATAATAAGGTTTGTTTAATTTCAGTTTAGTGCATTGTGTGAAACCAGACTTTGAGATTTACGATCACGGTTTATGGCAACGCTGAGCAAAACTGGCCAATTATCGTTTACTCAATATGCTTTCAGAAATAATGGCTGATTGTAATGTATGAATCCATCATGCTCTTACAGTGACTCCCTCTGAAATAACTGCCTTGCTTTGTTTCCTGTAATGCTATTGGTTTGATATTTTAATTCTTTTGTAAGGTAAAACCCAAAATATTTCAACAAAGCTTTTGCTGTGTGAGTATTTCAGTGAATTCAGCATCCCTCAGATACTGGAGGCTAATGCTGTCTCCTACTCCAGAGTAAACCATTGCCCCACAACATCTGTAGTTAACCCTTTTCCTATGTAGCATCACTTCATAGCTTTTAATATGAAAGGTCATGGCTCATTGGCTGAACATATTTTGCATATGCAGAGTCTTCAGTTTATATTGCCAGTTATGTAAGGTAACAATTACATTTACTGTATTGGTTACTGTCAGCCCTTCAAGGTAGTTCAGGCAAGAAACCGAACGATGCGTTCTAGCACTACTTTTATTGTAAATTTATAGTAACAGAATTTGGCAAGCCTGAAAGTACTTTGTCCCTCTTCTGGCTTTACTTCCCAGAGAACTAGGGAGGATCCCTTCTGAGATGCTTTCTCCACCCCTATTCCTTCATATTTAACTACGGTCTAGGCTACGGCTCCTCTTCTTGTCCCCCAGGGTTATTCCGACAGCCCATTACGATTATTAGAACTGATCTTTTCATACAAAAACCTAAATACTGTATGCTAATATTATATGACCGCTTAATCCTAATGTGATGAAACATCACTCCACTAGCCAAAAGGAATAAGCTTTTCCTTCGTGCCTGCCAGGATTTGGGTTGTTTTTCCCACCATGAGTCAGAGTGCACGGCATGTTATAAAAATTGAAATTAGTATATTATGTTTTATTCAGGAAAGTTAGTATCTACCTAAAGGGAAACATTTCGTCTTTGCTGTGTAATTGTATGGAGGATGTATGAAGTAATTTCAGCAATCATTGAAATATCTAGAATCTATTCACAGCCTTCCATACAATACCATTGTTCAATTTTTTTTCAACACGGAATATACACCAGGGGTTCAATCCTGACTGGCTCAAGGTTGACTCAGTCTCCCATCTTTTCGAGATTGGTAAAATGAGGAGCCAGATTGTTGGGGAAAATATGCTGACTCTGCAAACCGCTTAGAGAGGGCTATAAAGCACTGTGAAGCGGTATATAAGTCTAAGTGCTATTGCTATTTCCTTGAATTTACTAATTGAACATATTTTGTGTCATGAGAAACCGCACTATGGGGCTTATTATGCAATCAAGGATCACTCTTGCAATAAAAGTTCCTTTTTGAGTAAGATTATAAAAAAGAAAACTGGCAAGGTTTAACAGATTCTGGCAGCTCTGGAAATACCTCTTAAGCCTGCTAATTACCTGAAAACTAAATCTGTGGCTGCCCTCTGAATTAAAATTGTATTGCATAGTTTTGGCTGACATAGTTCCAACAGTAAAATAAGCCAGCCTTTAGAAGTACTTTAGAAAGCATGGGAATTTCCACTGTATGGAAAATGTGTCTTCCTTTCTCCGTCCTTCTGTCAGTTCTTTGTAATGACATTTATCACTTCTGCTAGCTTTTAATAACATTAAGCCATCTGCTGTAGTAAGACGGCTACAGAGTGAGGCCTTTCCCACAGGCATTCAAATCCTTATTGATTCCCCCCACATCCCCGCATCTACAACATATGCAGGCTAGCTTATTATATCAGGATTTACTAAACAAAACAAGGAATCAGAGTATGGAGGCATTAATATATAATGATCAGTAGATGCTATGTCTTGTCTTCCTGCTCTGTGCCAATTCACCAGCTTATTGATTTTGTCTTGTCTGTTCTATTCAAGCTGCCAATGTTGTTGTTTTTTAAAGCAAAATAGATGAAGTAAATTTAACAGCTACTACTTGGGAGAACCATCTTCCTCGTACATATACAGGTGTAAACTCTCTGATGTTTCCTCTACCCTGTTTCCCAGAAAATAAGACCTCCTCCTAGGCCAATGATAGCGAATCTTTTCGGCACTCTATGCGCGTATGCTAATTGGGGCCGCGCTCCAGAAAAGCTGAACTTCCAGGTTCTAGCACGTATGCGTGCCCGATGATCAGCTGGCCAGTGCACATGCGCAGGCTGGTTTTCGGCACTGCCACATGTGCAAAGGGAGTGCACTCCGGAAAAGCTGAACCTCCGGGTTCTGATGCGCATGCGCACCTGACAATTAGCTGGCCGGTGTGCATGTGCACACTGGTTTTCAGCACTGCAGCACACGTGGAGGACAGCTGATCATCACATGCACATGTGCACCAGAAACCCGGAAGATAAACAGGCAAGGCCACGTGTTCCGGGCAACATGGCTTCGTGTGTCACTCTGGGCACGCATGCCATAGGCATGGCCCACATAGCACATCAAGCTAAGACATTGTTGGTTTGTAGTTTAGTGACAGAAGCAGTCTTCTTTGGTCAGTTCAGGAAAGGCATTTAGAAAGAGGCCTTCTCTCTCTGATGTGCTGTCAACATCGATTGAAGAGCAAACCTCTTCTTTCTTCTCTAGACAACAAGGAATCACCAGATCTAGAATGTTTTCCTTTGTGAAACAGGATTAGTTTGAGAGGAAGCTGGCATTTCTTTCACAGAAGTGCTGCACAACTCAAAAAGAGACGTCTTCAAAGGTACAAAAAATTGCCTTAAATCTCTGTTGCTTGGATCAGGCCTTACTCACTGTCCACAAACATTCCAGACTTCAGAAAGCTTATTCTCTTTGTACAGCCGTTGTTTTCAGTGATTTTTATTTTTAGCCTCAAGCAATCGTCTCAACTCTGTTTATGTTCATTCCTGAAAGTTTTCGTTTTAATTTAAAAGAAAGCAATGCAATTAGAATTTAAGAATGTTTGTTTCCAATTTCAGCCCAAGTCATGTGGGCTGCCTTGGAATACATTCTGGGGTGTTCAATTTAGGTTTTTGCCAAATTACTGCCTACCACAGCCTCTCCACTAATGTAACGGCTCTCAAGAGCTCTGTATAGCTGCTTTCATTGTGCCCCACATGACTCATCCATTGTGCACTGCACTCAGCAATGTGCAATTCTAATTTTCTTAAAATATCCAGAGTTTATCACCCATTCTCTATAACCTTGGTTCCTCCTCCCCCGTGCAATGAACCATCCCTATCTTTACTCTTTTAACAATTCTGTTTGCTTGTTTATTTATGGAAAGTTGTGTAGCCTTAAAAGCTCTTCCTGTTCCTGCTGAGGAGACACTGTGCTTGCAGATAGAACTTGCTAAACTTTTTTGTTAGCCAAATAACAACCAGGCAGGGAATGAATCAGAGATAGAGTCCAGCAATGATCCAGAGGTCAGCTGAGGTAGCAAAGGAGTTCCTTTCCCACAACAGAGGATTGAAGAGTATAGTAAGCTCAGGGTACAAACTGGGCCATAGTCAAAGTAGACATTTCTAGAGGATAAGACAAAGATTCGTGCAGGTAACCAAAGGTACACAAAAAATAAAGGTGTTGTTTCCAACACTGAGTCCTCTCCAATTCTTCAAAGGTTAGTTTGGACAATAACAACTCCTGAGTAGACAGTTACTCCCAAGAAATTTTGCCCTGCATTTTCATGCTTCTCATGCTTCCATCTCTTTCGTTGTCAATCTACTAGCACCCTCATAAACCTTGAGAAATCAGGGAAATCCTGATTGGAATTTTGGATTGCAGGTCCACTGGTTCTTCCTTTGTTTTCCTCCTGGATCCTGGCCCTAATAGTTAGTAATAACCCTCTCAAGAAGAATCTATGAAGACCATCACAAAAGCATTTTAAAGTTGGCTGTGAAATTATCTTTATTGTACTCCTGCCAACCTAGAAGAAAAACAAACGCCATGAGTCAATCAGTGCTCCCTTCAGTCAGAGAGTCCTCAACTTATGACCATTCGTTTCGTGGCCAAAGTTACAAGGGCATTGAAAAAAAGTGATTTATGATTGGTCCTCGCACTCATGACAGTTGCACCATCCCTGCAATCATGTGATCACCATTTGCAACCTTCTCGATTGGCTTCCCCCAAACAAAGTCAACGGAGAAGCTGGCAGGAAAGATCGAAATTATAGTTCCATGATGTCTCATTTAACAGCTGTGGTGATTCGCTTAATAACTATGGCCAAAACAGATTATAAAATTGGGTGCTCCCACCTGATGCCTTATTTAACAACTATACCACTTAGCAATGAATTTTTCAATCCCAGTTGTGGTCATAAGTTGAGGACCCCAATTGTTATTGCCCCCTGAGTAATGTTAGTTCTTGGAATAATACAAAGCATTCCAGAATGAAAGCGAAAACAATAAATTGTTAGGGACCCTCTTGAGTTTTCCGTGTGTGTTTTGTCCATTTGTCTGGTCAGTTTACAAAAATTCTGAGCTGCTTGTTACATAGTGAAGGCTGCAGCCATCAAGAAGACAGTTATTCAAATCTATTTCCAGCACAAGGCATAAGATATCATGGACAGAGAAAAGAAGAGGAAAAAAGCTTGTGACCCTTATATAAGTGATGCTTGATATTAATTTGAGATGATGGAACCTTCCATGCAATTAATTAAAGCCCAACAACATTACCCAGTCAGTTGATCTAACCAGCATCACATGTAACTTCGACTTATGAAAAAAGAAACTACCCTCATCAAATGATCTTTCCCCCCCCCTCCACTGGGAGTATCCATTAGTTTATTTTGTAATTCTTTAGAATTATAATGCCGATATATTTAAAAGTACTGTTACTGCTTAGCTTTGCTTCATCTAGCCTAGTATAAACTCAGGAGTTAGAACTTGGGAACATTGGTTCTACCTTTTGATTACTCTTTAATCTACATTTGGTCCTTCTGAAATATTTTTTATATTTTTAGCCTATTAAAGCCAGAGATCAGAGAAAGCCAGAGGTGGGTTCCTACCGGTTCTATCCGGTTCTATAGAACCGGTAGTAACTCCACAGTGACGTCACGGAGCTGGTTCCATCTGTGTCTCCATGGACACTGCCATCTTGGATTTTGCTTCTGCGCATGTGCAGAAGCAAAAACTAGCAAAAGCTTGTTTTTTATTGCTTTTTCACACGCGCATACGCAGTGCGACCCTGAGCGAACCAACAGGAAAAAGAAGCAGAACTCACCCCTGGAGTAAACAAATACATTTTGTACTCAAAATGGATCAAGTAGAGGGATGGAAAATATTGGGAGAGGGCAGATTAAACTAGTGCTTGCTAAAATATGTGTGAGCTCATCGATTTCACCCTCCCACAACCACTTGCTTTTTAAGGAATAAAATAAATAAATAACAGGCTGCTATATACTCGGTGCAAGCAAGTCAAAACAGGCATTTATTTGTTATGGTTTTATGTGCTGTTCAGATGTTTAACCAGAATAGACAGGCACTACTCCGTCTCTAAATTGTTACACTGATTTTATCTAGAATGTAAAAACCAAAAGTATTTTATGATATCAGCAATTGCTACTTCAGAAGGACAAAGGGATCTTAAGTAGGGAAGGTTGAAATGCTAAAAACCTTGATCCATTTCTGGATGCTCAAAACAACTGATTTTTCACCAGCTGGACCTAACCTCTCTCTGAACTAATTCAGCTTATTAATATACCGATAAAAGTACCGTAGTAAACAGCTCTTGAGTGTGCATGACTCATACCAAAAACAACACTAAAAGCACAGTTGTCTTAGTATTGACCATTAGATTACAGTATGTTCGATGGAAGAGTAGACTGTTGTAAGGCAAAGGACTACTATGAGATAATTATATTTTGGGGTTTAGTGATAGCTAGTATTTCTTTGTTTGGACTTGCTGAACATTCAAGATTAATGTCTTATTGGAATAACATGATTGATTGCCCCAAGTGTAAAACTTGCTAGGTTCAGAGATCAAAACATTTATTATCACAAAAATCAGGGGACATATCCAGAGCTTTGACCAGAAATATAACTGTATGTGACAGGGAGATAATAATGAAAGTGATAGTTAGCTTCTAAAAATATTCCTTAGCTAATCTTAAATTGACATGGTAACATATTTTACACATCAACGTTATATCATAAAAGGTCTATTGCTGATCTCTGGGATTTGTTTCTTGAACGGATATGGATTCCTAAACTCACACTTTCTTTTCATCTTATCTTTTTACTTGTACTCTTCAAGATTATGCAAACTTAATATTCACGTTTTGCTTTATTCCAGAACAAAGCACATTACTCACCTAAAGTTTCTTTGGTATCTGTGCTATTGATTTAAAGAACTGATGAGAGAGAGACACGCACACACACAACTTGATGTCTGCTCCGTGTCTTAGTTCTGAACATATTTCGGTTATATCTGTCAGGTGTAGTTGAGGTGGCACTGGAGTTTATAAGAAGTTTAGTGATTGATAGACTTGTGTTAGACTTCGTTCATATTAATTAGACATTGAGACTAATTTGGTGTTAACACATCTGTTACAGTGCCTAGGTTATTTTTAGTGTAGCTTACTAATTTATCGCGTGTAAAAAACTGAGAAAATGCGTAAAACAGCCTTGATTGGATTTGTAACCTCCTAGCTCATAGAAATGGGAAAATATTTTTTTGATATTCTAAAATCCTGATTGAACTAGAAATATCAAACTTGACATTTGCAACAGAGTGGTCAATGTCTGGAATATATTACCTGACTCTGTAGTTTCTTCCCCAAACCCCCAAACCTTTAACCTTAGACTGTTTACTGTTGACCTCACCCCATTCCTAAGAGGCCTGTAAGGGGCATGCATAAGCGCACCAGCATGCCTATCGTCCCTGTCCTAATGTCCCCATGTATTCATAACCCTCTCATGTACTCATAACCATGCTTATACATCTTATATATTCACAATCATGTTTATACTGTAATTATATATATATATGCTTAAACAAACAAACAAACAAACAAATACATTCTGACAGCCCAACAGAAGAAAAGTATACAGAGGTTGTACCTAAGGGGCTAGAATAGGGGTCGGCAACCTTAAACACTCAAAGAGCCACAAAGGTCCTAACGGAAGACACACACCCCGTTCAATTCTGGAGCCAACCGGAAGTCCGGTTCCTCCACCATAGAGTCTCCTCCTAGCGTGGCGTCCTTTTTCCTTGACCTGTCCTAACCAAAAGCCCTATCAATTGTGGAACCAACTGGAAAACCCATCACTTATCATAGAGTTTCCTCCTGGTGCATTGTGTCACTCTTGGTGCGCTGTGCTCCTCCTGGTGTGCTGATCTCCTCTCAAAATCATGGTGCCAACCGGCGACAGAGAGCTGTAGCACAGGGATGAAAGAGCCACATGCGGCTCCAGAGTTGCAGGTTGCCAACCCCTGGGTTAGAACTAACCCTTACCCACACAGTATGAATTTGAGACCTCACGTTTCATTTAGACTTCATACAAAAAGTGATTAAAAGACTGTTCAGGAAGACAAGCATTTTTCTGAAAGATTGGTGAGGAACCTTTTAAAAGAGGGCCTGTGAGTCAGAACAGAAATTTCTCAATCTGCATGCAGCCTAATTGTGAATGGCGCATTGTTTCTGTATATTATCTGAATAACAATAAATGAAAAATCTGGGCACTGATTGCTGAAGAAGGAAGGTAATTTTAAGGATGGGGTCCATATTCACTTGATTATTTTGAAGAGGAAATCCTTTTTTTGGGGATGGCATCTTGCTTCCTGTTAAATTATCCTTTGCAATCCCAACAGAAAGTGGAACCTGCTGGTAATTTTACTATGGGGTTGGAACCAATTCTGAATTAAGAGAAATACATGGGTAATCCGTAGTAGCTGAAAAATTCAATGGGACATGCAGAAGGAATATTTCCACTACCTAAAGAAACAGCTGAACCATGCCTTGTTTTTCTAACTGTATACTCTGGGTAAAGTCCCTTCATCTAATAACACATGAGTATGGAGCAATTTTTGGTGTTGAAGTCCACACATCTGGAGGTTGAACAAGGTTGGGAAACACAGCTCTAGTCTAGAGGATTACATGCCTGTCCGATGTTTCAATACACTTTACTGATCGTTATTCATTTTTCTGCCTTTCCATGTATATCTTTATGCATCCAGAATAGTAGTATATTCCATTCTTGCACTATTGTAATCAAGGATAAGAATGTAACAAACTTTTTCACACCCTTTATCCCAACTGGGATCCCTAAACTTGCTCAGTCATTCCAGCAAAAAACAAAAACTACGTGCCCTTGTTGATATTTTTGTATACCAAATGTTCTTACAACCATGGCACACTAAATTATTCAGGAACAACATAAACTGATTCACTGTCTGAATCTTAGTTTGCAGCTTCTAATGGGTTCTAATTAAAAGCATTCAGTCGATTAAAAAAGCCAGTCTGGCTGTTTGTTATGAATGCCCACATATTGTTACAATTAAAAATGAACTAGTGTTGGCTAGATTGGTGATTATAAATGGTCAGGACTTTGACCAAGTTAAGTTTAATTATTGTAGGGTTCAGGGGTGGGTTCTGAATTTTTCTACTGCCGGTTCGCTCAGGATTGCACCTAGAGCGTGCCCGGGCCAGTTAAAAACTAGCTTCTGTGCATGTGTAGAGCAAAATCCAAGATGGCGGCACCCATGGCGCCACCGACAGGACCGGCTTCGTGACATCACCACGGAGTTACTACCTACTCTATAGAACTGGATAGAACCGATAGGAAACCCCTCCCTCCCCCTGGTAGGGTTCCTCTCTCTTTTCTCTTCGCAGAGAAACAGGTGATGAGTGGCTGGGATCATGTGATGATTCCACTACTTTAAAAAACATGGTGATGGCCAGAGAAACTATTACTGAATTCTACCATAGTGGACAATTTTAATCTTCATTCCTGTCCTTTTTCAGGATGTTCTTTTAGAACAGCTCCCAGAAATCTGATCAGTTCCCATCTCACCTGTTTTAAAGCATTTTTAAAAACCTGACTTTTTCCTCAGACCTTGGTTTAAAATGGGGGGATGGGCTCTCTGAGTTACTGGGGATATAAAGGCATAGTTTTATTTTCGTAATGGTTGCTATTTTCTGATTTTTTAATATAGTATATTGCTGCTGTTTTTAAATACTGGGGAACTGCTCATAGTCATCAGGAGTTGAGTAGCCTAGAAATGTAATAAACAAACAATTGTAAACTCTCCTTTTTTGGTGCTGGGTTATCTGTTTATTCTAGTCTTGAATTCCCGTTACCTAACCTCATAGAGTGTCTCTGAACTTTATCTCTGACTATATTTGGATTCATTTTGTTTCACTGAATTAATTCGTTTGATTTGTGGATTGGTTATATTGCTGTGAATCTATTTGCATAAATAGCTAAGGTGAGACATTTAAAGGTCCAGCAGTTGTGCAAATTAGAATATTACATTCAAAAACAATGTGGGCTGAATATTATAGTATTCAGGATACATTGTCCTGAATACTTAATGATCTTACCAACATCAAGACATTGAAAGTGAGTGTAGGACACTTTTACAAGAATAGGCCTGCTCCAATCACTTCACCTCTTTTAAAAAAAACTTTTCACCCCTCTGAATAAAGGGCCTAGCATGGCTAAGATGTAATCCCAGAGTCACTTACTCTTGGAACCAATTTTTTAATATTCTTTCAATTTCTAAATATTCTTTCAAAAGATTATGAAACAGAAGAAAACTATCTGGAGCACAGGAAGCTAAGATAAAAACTAACATCACTACCCTTGATATAAACAACAGTGTTTCATATTTCTTTATCTTTTAATAGTAATGAAAAACTAAGCCAGTCATGTTCTATGAACAAGTTTACATGGGTTCCACTAAGCCAAACAAATATTTCTATTAAATTTATACAGCTACCCATCTCAAGAAACTGATTTTGGTGGTGTACAACAATCAAGTAAAAATATAAAAGTTATCTAAAACCATTATATCATTATTAAGCATTAAAAAGTATGAAAGCAAAACTAAAAAAAGAAAATAGGCAGAATATTAATAAGGGAGCCACCTTCCTAGTTTACCTCAGTCTCCTTCAGGTTTTGCATTGTCTTATGGCATAATTCAAACCTTTCATTTATTCTACCTTTCTCTCATTCTTTTTTAACAGCTAAATATTTCCCCTTTAAATTATTTAGTTGGCTGTAGATGTTTTTTTGGAAATGAATTTGAAGTGCTATTTACATGGAAGTGTTGATACATTATGAATTCATCTGCTTGAGTATTTATTTATTTGGGGTCCAGGATCAAGTCATGCTGACTTGGCTGTCTGAGAAGACATTCATAAACTGTGAAGGCTACCCAGCTGATCCTAATTTCTGAATGCAAATGAAACCCCCCAAATTAATCTGTGCTCAATAATACACATCTGTGATTAGGACTGACTGATTAATGGCTCCTCTTCTTAATAGCTGAAGCAGTGGTGCTCAGAAAAGAACATTGCTTTTGGCTAAAGCATTTAAATAGCCACTAATAGAAACTGATTGGGTATCTGGAAGTAAAATCAACATGTGTTACTCTATAAAACTAAAGATCAACTTCCAGATGAGGAGGAAAGTGTCATTTTAGCCTTCCTTGTTTAAATTTACTTCCCGGCTGAAGTCAGTTTTACAGTGATAAAGATTGTAATGAGAATGTATAAATGTTGATAAGACTATGATGTCTGCTGAAGAAACATTATTTAGATCATTGGTCAGACAGATGATAGCTTTTGGTGTTTATGGTATGGGCAAATGATGACATGTATGTCACAATGGAAATGACATATTACATCGTTACAAAGTATGCCAGAAGCCAGTGATAACATCTCAACTTTAAAATGCTGCTTTTCAGCTGATCACAAATGCAGAAAAAAGAGATGTTATTAGGTAATGTATTAGCAGATATATTACATAAGGAGCCAGACCATTTATTATTATTATTTTCTATCTGGAATTCTCTATTTTTTTGTGTTTTTAGATATGTTTCTGTTGATTTTTTTTTTGAAGTAACTTCAGATTTTGGTAAAGAACTGGGCTATCTCAAAAATAAATGAATGCTTTCCAAGCCAGAACTCTACAATAGCTATGGGAAATAAAGATACCTTAATGTGGTTGTCTGAACATAACAGCCAAACCTTAAACTGAGCAATAGTTTATTGTAAGCAAAGCTTGTCCTTCAACATAGAGTTTCCTATAAATGTAGGCAGAAACTCAATCTACTTCCTCTTTGTTTCTTGGGAATGACTGATCTCACAAATAGTACTTGAGAGCAAGAGAAATCTACTTAAAAATATAATCTAATTAACTCTCTCCAGTTACCCTTCAGATATCTGATGTTATTTCCATGGCTAAACAGACTGCCTTCACGTTCACCAGTTCTCAAGACTGGGTTAAGAAACTGATGCAATTGTTATTTTAGTCATGTTAACTCTTGAGTGGTACATGCATATTTTTTTTGACACAAACCTTTCATTTCCTAAGATAGAATCCTTTATTGTCTTGTAAACCGCCTCATTACTTTGCTACTTCGGATGACTTATAGCACACTATATTTTCTACCAAGAAAGCTTCCAAAATTGACACTTCTCACAAATTACTTGGAAATAAAGTTCTTCTGCATACCTCTGGACCAGTTAATTCTTTCTCTTTTGCTTCTACCTCATGTCTTTAGCTCTGATAGACAGTTAAGAACATCTGCTTGTGTTTGTTCTAGATCTCACATACTGTAACAATAAAAAGGACAGCTAGAAAATCTTGGGTGCAAAAATCAGCACACAAACCATCAATAACAGCATGATCAAGTTCACAGTTTAGGCAAAGGTTTCCAGTGTATGTAGTAAAGTTTCAGAATAGTTCTGAACATTATCAAGTGGTCAATTGAAGAATTAATTGTGAGGAACAAACAGTCTAGCCAGGCTGTAGGGATGTTATTTCAGCATTTGAATGAGTCCAGACAAAAGCTTTTATTCTAGACCGCCTGGTCTCTAGCCAGTCACATTTGGGCTGGATTGATTAAATTATATTTGCTGGACTACGTCTGAATAGATCAACAGCCCAAAGAACTATTCCTAGAAGTCTGGCATCTCCTTGATCTCTGACTTGGGGAAGAAATTGGTATTATGGATTCAGTGAATATTTGCTTTACAATCTGAATGCAGGCATGGGAGGGTGGAAGTTTTGCTAAGACCTTAGAATTAGGTCTTAGCTCCTTAAAATTGGCATCCTCAAACCGTTTCTTCTCAAGCAGCTCCTTCTACTCCTTTTACGATTAATCTGAGGGAATCATGCGATATCTAATCCCAGGGGTGAAATGTAAATTTTTTCCTACCGGTTCTGTGGGCGTGGCTTAGTGTGGTCATGTGACTGGGGGACCAAAAGACAGAAACTCACTTTAACAATGTCCTGCTGGAGCAGGGTTGGGCTAGATGACCTCCAGGTCCCTTCCAGCC
>JANHFT010002798.1:153651-178475 GCA_032467955.1 Pseudoxenodon macrops | reverse complement strand
AAATACAATCCTGATGTGACCCTCAGTGAAATTGAGTTTGACACCCCTGCTCTAGGTAGACTCTTGAGTGGCTGTAATGGAAGTTAGCCATGCAAATAAACAACCTTAAATATTGATTTAGTGAAAGTTAATGTTAGAATAAAGTCTATATAAGGTTCTGATTGAGTTCTCATTAGTTCAAGCTATTCTAAAGATCATACCTGCTTTACAACTTTGCATGCCAATGGTCTAAACATGATTTTTAAAATCTAACTTCAATTTTGGAGATTATCTTCACAAGATGTGACGTTTATATTTATTGTATAGTACTGCTAAGGAAGATTTGACAATAGTTGTTCTGGAAACATCGTTGAATTTAATCAGGTATGTTTATTTTCTAAAGGAACCTCCAAATCATATTTGAAAGTACCATTTTTTTCCATTCATAGAAAAAAATAGGAAGAGGACACTGTATTATCTTTTCAATTGCTCAAATCAAAGAAAGCAGATGGAAGAGATAAAATTCTTGACCCGTAAACAAGTTATTCTCTAGCTATATAATACCCTTCACTGGTTCCATTCAGTTCTAGTTTCTTTAAGTTATGTAGTTTGTTGTTGGTCAAGAGATATACTTAATCAGTTATAGCCAATATTTAAATAGACTTAAATAGATTTGAGATTCTAGAGCAGGAATGAACAATTGTTCAAATATAATATATCGGTGATGGCGAACCTGTTTGCCATCACATGCCAAAAGCAGTGGGAGTGCGGGTGGTCACGCATGTGCATGCCCACACCCATAATTCCATGCGCCCCCCCGTGCATGCGCGCATGACCCCCCCATCCCGGCACACAATGGCATGGTGGGCCCGATAGGCCCGTTTTTCACCATCACTGTAATATATGTTCTTTTCCTGCTGTATATTTCTTCATTCATCATCAGGAAAACATTCTCAGCTGATATCATTCTATACGCATGTTCTCTAGCATAAACAGAGAAACACACCCTACAATATCATACCATTTCAAAGCAGTTATTTTTATTCTTGAGATGTCTTAGAAAGTATCCACGGGTTGCCTAAGAGAGCCAAGAAGTAGATGTTGAAAATGGAACACTTTTCTTCTTCAGTCAGCTGACGTTTCACTCCTTTTCATTCTTTCGTATGGTTTTTAACTTTAGAAAGAAGTTAAAATGTTTGTACCAATTTCATATCAAATACTTACCTATCTGACCCAAGTCTTGTTATTTCTCAGGGCCAAAGGTAACATAGTGATAGCTGTTGCAAGTAGTAACAAAAATGAAGTTCCTTATATAAGAAGAACTGTAAGTAGATTGAAGTATGTGTCTGAGTGTCTCTGTGTGTATGCATACACACACACCAATAAAAACTAATACAAACTACAAAGTTAAAAGAATAAAAATAGAAAGTGCAGAAAAGAAAAAAAAGAATGTAGTAAATAAAAAGAAAACTCCCTCTTCGTAACAACCTGGGTAAACAATTTTATCAACTTACCAACTTCTCTTAAAACAAATTATTTTTGCTTCCCGTAGCCCATATCTTACCTACAAACATATCTCATCATTCAGTCCTGATCAACAAAAATCCATTAAGGGTTAATAGAGGTAACAGCACATCTATTTATCACTGCATTCAAGTCTGTCGAGATCAGGGGTCGGCTTCAAAAATTTTAGCAAGCGGTTCTCTGCCCGGTTGCTGGGTGGGCATGGCCATGGTAGGTGTGGCCTAGTCAGCCTCCTGCACAACGGCAGGGGGACATTTTTGCTTTGGAGGCTTTTATCGAGCCTCCGGGAGGGCAAAAACACCCTCCCCAGGCTCCGGAAGCCCTTCCGGTAGGTCTATTTTTCACCCTCCCTGAGCCTCCATGCATGCCCTGCACTTTCCTGCATCCAAAATGGGCCACGTGGGGACTCCTGGGAGGGGTGGGGTGGGCAGGGTGAGTCAGGAGTGGGATTTGGATGTTCTCTAAAGTGCACAGAATCTTAGCTAGAGGTTCCCCCGAACACTTGCGAACCCCCAGCATCCCACCCCTGGTTATGACCAGAAGGAAGCCAGTGGGACCATTATTGCAAAAAAATAATAGTTTAGAAATAGCCTTCCCATTCTTATGCTTTCTAAGTGACCTAGTTTTGACTACATTGAGAATTCTGGAAGTTTTGTAATTATAAATTACATTATTTGTAGGGTACCAAGTTTGGGGATTTTCTTAGAATATATAGATGAGCAAACCCATACAACTTATAATATCCACAACGCATAAAGGAATTGACACCAGATTTAAATGAGCAAGTTCTAAAACCTGGGTCCTTGAGAATTAATTACTGTACATATCTAACTTGAAGCTGAATAAACCAAAATGTCAGGTGTTTAAATAAAACCATGGAAGTACGAAAACTTAAGTAGCATTTCTGAGTTCTTTATTTTCCTGTTGACCATAATGGGCAAGGGGAGAGCTGGAGAGGGAAATGTCTGTAAATCCTTCTGTGTATATTGGCTAAGGTTGGTGCAATCACAAATAATAATAATAATTACGGGAGCACTATGATTGCACATTGGATTCATACATTTATGTGTGAATTCTAATATTTGGCTAACTATTGAGTTGAAAGTATTTGGGAAACTTGAGCTCAGTTTGCATTTTGTTTCACTATTGTGCCCTGTTAATTTTATCCTTAATAGCTTATACGCCAGTTGAATAAATGTAATTTAACTAACGGCTGTGCTAGAATAAACCATTGCTAATTCACTGAATATCCAATTTGGCATTGCTTCTGGTTGGCAATTGAGTGATGAGCAGTATCTCTTTCAGTGCTTTATAGCTCTGTTCTAATGTATGTCAGGTTAATGAGATGTAGAGTCCATTGAACTAAGAGATTACTGTTAGGTAAGTATTATTGTAATTTTAATTATGATCTGGCTTCAAAAGAGGTATGTATGGTATACTGCCAGATAGATTCTAAGGATTTGTCAGCTGAGATACTTGAGAATTATAGGATAATGTAAAATAAACTGAAGATGGATTCCTTTAGAAAACTCTTACCCACCACAAACACCCACATTTGTGCCCTTGGCTATATGTCACAGCATGATAAAAATAGAAGTTAAAAAAACAAATTATGAAATGTGATTGTTCATCCTTCTACTTGGATCATTTTTAATTGACTGTGTTGGATTTGAACTTGGTGCCTTCTTTCATGCAATGAATAATGCTGTACTTATTTTTGAAACGAATAGTGGGGAGTCTCCTGGATACATTCCTTGATTTGATTGCTTCCCTACATATTACCTTGCAATTGTGCTAGAACAATTGCAAGGTAATATGTAGTAATATTGCATATAAAAACTTTCTTACCTCAAATAACCTTACATTTTATATTTCGTCTCTTTGATTATGTCAGTTTATGGTATTAACTGGCTTGTTTTAAGTTAGCAGAGCTGCTAAGTTAGTGTATTGGTTAATTTGTGCTAAAATGATAAGCGCTTTGGTAAAGAGGCTTTTAGCGAACCCCTGCAAGAAGAGGAGATGTGTATAAAGTAGGTCCTTATAGAACAGTGCTAACCAGAATAGCACCGTTCATAATAATTGGATCAAGGCTCAAATTCTGAAGCTTCTTCAGAAATAGTACTCAAACAGATTTCTTGGTATATTTTTACTTATTGAGCCTGTCCTTTTGTCCTTGTTTCTCTTATTTAGAATGCTGTGATCAATTTAAATATTAAAAAATACTAAAGTGTCCAGCAGCTCTATATTTATAAGACCCATGATGGCACAGAGGTTAGAATGCAGTATTGCAGGCCAGTTCTGTTGCGTGCCGGATTGCAAGCCATTCAGCAGTTCGATCCTGACAGACTCAAGGTTGACTCAGCCTTCCATCCTTCCTAGGGCGGTAAAATGAGGACCCAGGTTGTTGGGGGCAATAGGCTGACTCTGTAAACCGCTTAGAGAGGGCTGTAAAGCACTGTGAGGCGGTATAAAAGTCTAAGTGCTATTGCGATTGCTATATTTGATTTTAGTTTTTTTTCTTCCTCTTCCAGGAGTAACTATTTTTTGTTTGATAGATTGAATATATAGTTGGCTTCTGAATCCAAGCTATATGTGAACTTTTATCATTGCGTTCCATATGTTTCTTCCTCTGAAATAATAATTGGATGGAGCCCCTAATTAGTATTTGAACTATGATGTGAAAATGGAAAGATTTAATTACCAAAAAAAATTCAGGGTTTTCCTTGTTAAAAAATGATCTTCCCAAGGAAGTAGAGATTTTATCTTTCAAAGTGCCATTGTAAGAAATTGAGAGAAAGAATTTTTGTTGGTAAAACCTAATTGATGTGTGCTAACCAGATAGTTTTTTTCCAATAGTTTCAGTGGGGGAAAAAGAGAGGTTACCAGTGGCCAGGCTCACCTACCACATAATATAATTCAGATAGATTTTGTTTGACACATTTTAATAAATAAGCCAGTTGTGCTATATCAAATTTAAAAAATGGCTAAGCATGTAATGAATGAAGACAAATATATGTGTCCCAGGATAATGCTGCAGGATCCAATCTGGGTCAGTCAGTGGAACCAGAGGTTTTGTCTTCTGAACTTTTGGATTTGTGCACATCCTCAGGGACCTTCTCTCTCTCTAAAATATGAAAAGTTCCCTGAGGATGGGCTCCAGCACAAGCCTGAAAGCTTGGAAGACTAAATCTCTGGTTCCAATGACCAACCCCGATTGGATTCTAAGCAAATAATAACTTGATAAATATCATTGTGTTATATAACTGGATGCCATAGAGGCAAGTGGACTATTATTTTAGTAGCGTGGAATGACTATGTGTTCTGCCCAGGGACTGGATGATTGATTTGGTCTATTTCATATTATAAAATAAATAATTTTAATCCTCCTTTTTTAGCCAACATAGATAATACTGGTATGCATCATATATTATGGGATTTGTAATCCAAGTACATATGGAGAGCACTATTTTGGAAAAGGATGAAATTGGTCCAATTTCTATAATAGCTTTTCACCCTAAATTTTCCTAATATTTTATTGTTCAATACGTGAAGCATGGTTTATAAAAAGGAAGATATTGCTCCTAGAACAGGAGTGTCAAACTCAAATTTCATTGAGGGCACATCAGGATTGTGTTTGACCTCGGGGGCCAGGATGGGTATGGCCAGTTTGACGCCCCTGGTGTCAGGGGCGTCTGTAGTGGCCCAAGAGCTCTGCCAGTGAAAACGGGCTCTCAAGCTCCATTTTCCGCTGTGATGGCCTCCTGCCACTCTCTGCTAGTGAAAATGGAGCAAGGGGGGATTGTGCGCAGCCCTCCTGAGCTCCATTTTTATTGGCCGAGGGCGGCAGGAGGCCGTCACGGCTGAAAATGGAGCCTGGGAGGGCTCTGTGCGGCCCTCCTAAGCTCCATTTTCACTGGCAGGAGGTGGCAGGAGGCCATCACAGCTGAAAATGGAGCCTGGGAGCCCGTTTTCACTGGCAGAGACACCACGGGCCGGTCCTTTGCTATTTCTAGGGCGGCCCCACAGACCAGATCTAAGCAGCCCATGGGCTGGATCTGGCCCCCGGGCCTTGAGTTTGACACCCCTGTCCTAGAGCGCTTTGGGTCTTTGTGCTTTGGAGGCATATGAGAAGCCAATAATTCCCTAAGGTAACAAGAAGCTCAGCAGTGAATTTTTTTTTTTAAATATGCCCCGTCAGTCCTGCAACTCCTGCTCTAAACTTGGAGCTGAAGTAAATGGAGATGGAGGATGAGTTGAAATATTAACAAAGTGGATTAATTCAGATCACCACAAAGTACCTGTTAACCAGGTAAAAGGTGATTAAGAACTACACAGCATTTGGTGATAATGTGGAGGGCTGCTGAGAACTGCAGACCGGAAAACTAGGCTATGTTTTTTCTTTTTAATTGCGATATGTGTATTGTATAATTTAATAGCACAGTGTTTTATCACTTTTCCAAATCATAGTAGCAGGAAAAAGTGCTATTATTTTTCAGAGGTTGTGGCCCTAAAAGGCTGTAAAAATATAAAAGTAAACTCTGATGCCATATGCATATCTGGATAATGTCCAGGTTACCTTCACAGGTTTTATCCCTATTAAGAAAAAAAATATGAATACATTTCCTTCTGAGCAGGCATAGAATAAGGTTGGCTGAGAAGCTAATTAAAATTGGGCCTGGTTAGTGCTTAAGGTAGGAGGCTTTCAAGGAATTTTGGGGGCACCGGCTAGGCTTGAAAGTTGAAAAAACAATTTGGAAGAGAGAAGTGACAGCTTCATGTCGCTGTTAAGAACATTTATTGAGCCATCAAACCTTTTTTGAAGTTTCTATCTTTCTTTTGGTGAAGCCTCTTTTTTTTCTTGATTAACCTTCAAATGTGTTGATTGTGACTCTCAAAAGTACAGCCAATATTCATGGATTGCTAGAGTAGTCTCCTATGCACACCAAAAGTAAATTCATCTGATTTGTTTAAATGGGCAAAATTCCATTAGATCAATTAGCGACACAAGATTTTAGTGTTCCGGCAGAAACCTTGACGCTTAACAATCTCGTGGGATTCTCACTTTTTTTATATTTTATTTCAGTGCCCACACCAATATAAGATTATTTATCTAAGGGGAACCAACCTGCTATAGGAATTCAACTATATGATATATATTAATCCAAAGGTAGACTTTGTCCACATTATAAACTAGCAAAAGGCCAGAAAAGATTTATGCCAGAGTTCTGCCTGGAATCCATTTTCAATGCCAGAACTTAATGCTAGAGCAAATGAACTAAGTATATTTCTAAATGCCCCATAGCTCTAGTGGAATTCATGTCATTCATTCTTGAAAACTGCAGAGCTACTGTGTTTCATCAAGGTGAAAACAAAGTTATTCTGGGATATTGGAGTTTTCACACTTGGTTCTCCCAGCTAAGCACAATAGAAAAAGGTTCCTCAACTCCTGAAGGACCTGATTTCAAGTCTTGACTCTTTTCAAGATATCTATAACTTTGGCAATGTTCATATGCGAAGTACCCTGTTTCCCTGAAAATAAGATCTCCCTGGATAATAAGCCCAATCAGGCTTTTGAGCTCATGCACTAAAATAAGCCGTCCCCCAAAAATAAGCCCTCTCCAAAACACAGCAGTAGCCTTGAGGTGACCACGCTTGCCACCTCCTGCACCTCAAAAATAATAAGGCCTCCCCGAAAATAAGGCCAAGCGCTTATTTCAGGGGTCAAAAGAAAACAGGATCCTGTCTTATTTTCGGGGAAACACGGGTAGCCTGGTCCATGTACCATTTTTTAAGAAAAACAAAGTGGCTTAGTATGATATTAACCCCTATTAAGTACAGGTAGTCCTCAAGTTACAAGAGTTCATTTAGTGACCATTCAAAGTTACAATGGCACTGAAAAATTGTGACTTATGACCATTTTCACATTTATGACCATTGCAGCATTCCCATGATCGTGTGATCAAAATTCAGATTGTAATAGCACTTATATACCGCTTCACAGTGCTTTTACAGCCCTCTTTACGTGGTTTACAGAGTCAGCCAATTGTCCCCAACAATCTGGTTCCTCATTTTATCCACCTTGGAAAGATGGAAGGCTGCGTCAATCTTGAGCCTGGTGAGATTCAATCTGCCAAATTGCAGGCAGCCAGCATTCAGCAGAGGTAGCCTGCAGCACTGCATTCTAACCACTGTGCCACTGCAGCTCTTGATAACTGACTCATATTTATGATGGTTGCAGTGTCCTGGGATCACATGACCACATTTTGCAACCTTCTGACAAGCAAAGTCAACGGAGAAGCCAGATTCACTTAACAATCATGTCACTAATTTAGCAACTGTAAATGGGGGAAAAAATCCACTTAACAAATGTCTCACTTAGCCACACAAATTTTGCGCTCAATTATGGTCATAAGTCGAGAACTACCTGCATGTGGTGCATTATTTTAAGTGTCTAAAATTATAATCTAAGGTACCCAATGCCAGTACAACTTTGGTTTCCAAGAGTAGATCCTTTACATAGCCAGCATGTCAGGCAGGGGTGAAATGCTACCGGTTCGAACCGGTTCAAACGAACCGGTAGTAAAAGAAATGCTACTGGTTCAGACGAATCTGTATTTCTGACAATCAGCTGTGATGCACAATTTATATTAGCTAGAATTGACTGATTTTCTGCTTTCTAGCTAATTAAATCGCGTGGCACAACGGATTCTCCCCCAGCCCTCACCTTTGCAGACTAGGAAGGCTTCAAAATGTTCCTTTTTTAGCGTTGTATGGGCGTGCCTCAAGCAGACTCAGTAGCAGACTCAAGGAACCGGTAGTAGACTTTAGAGGATTTCACCACTGATGTCAGGGTCTAACTCTCCAGGTAAGGAGGTGCCTACAGTGCTGTGGAGTCGGAATCGGAGTCAAGGAGTCGGAGTCGGAGGAAATTTTGAGTCCCTGGAGTCGGAGTCGGAAGTACAAAAACTGAGGAGTCGGAGTCGGAACATTTATCTACCGACTCCACAGCCCTGCATAAAGGCTCGACTTGTCAAAGTCTAAAAACCTATAGAGGGAACGAAGGAACATAAAAATAACATGTTCATTTGTTATGCACTGCTAAGCCTATGGTTTAGTGAAGGAGAGAGAGAGAGATCCAATCCAGGAAGAGGGCTTGGCTGAAGTGGCAAGGAAGATTTTGTTGAGCAGTGTTTTGTTTTCCCCCTGTCATCTTATTTCTCATTCAATGTATTTAGGGAGTGTGTTATCTGGTTTTCAAAATATAGTGGTTGTTTTCAGAAGTTCAGCTCAACTGTAAAATATTGGTAGAAATAATGGGTCATAAGAAATTGTTTCAATTCCCCCCCCTCTTTATACATAAAAGAGAAATATACGGTATTAGGAATAGTGGGGAAAGGGCTTACTGGTACACAGTAACCGCCTTGCAGAATGATGCAGAGCTATCCATCCATTACTGAATATATAAACCCAGTCAAAGTCGTGTGACAGATGCTTGGGACAAACAGCTCTAAATGACTATGATACCCTGTAGATATAGCAACAAAAGGCAATAAAATAAGCATAGGCCATTAGTCAGTGTTCATTGGGGGAAATACGCATATAATCATCTTGGAAAAGCTATGATTCTGCATCAGAATTTGAAAGCTTTTAGTTGCCCAATGTTCTACCTAAATGCTCCCCGTGCTCCATGATTGGAATTGGAAAAGTATAGATGGGTTAATGATTTAATGACCTCTGCTGCATTGTGTTTTGGTAATGGCATATTCTGTGATGGATAAGCCGGTGTGAAAGATGAAAGCGCTACCGAATGCTGGTTCAGAGAACGGAGACCAAACCTGTATTCTCCCTTCCTTGCTTCCCCCCACCCCCCCACTTTTTTTTTTTTTTTTTAGAGTCCATTAGGTTTTCTCAATTAAATCAGCATATAGGATACACACTGTTAGTCATTTAAATTTTATATTTGAAATATGTGGTAAATACAAATGCAGGGAGCCAAGAAAAAAAAGTAAAGTTGAAGTGATTAAAGTTTGCTGAACAGATATTGCTTGGAGTAAACAAGAAGCAGATGAACTTTTTTTCTGAAGTATATGCATCAATCAATGCAGGAGCCAGCTGTCCCCTGCTGAATCTTGTGCAAATTTAAGTTTCACTTCAAGAATTACCATTAGGCAGATGGATTCCTTATGGAAGCAGTATATTATTGCTGCAGATTATTGGTTTTTTTTACTCTGTCAGGAGTCATATACCAGGGAAAATGTCCCAATAAGCTTAAGAGGGAATATTTTATTAACAGAGTTTATGAGAAATATCCCCAATATTGCAATGATTGAATACCAGATTCTGACTTTTACTATTTATTTTTATCCTGCCTTTATTGTTTTTTAAAATAAATAAATAACCCAAGTTGATGATTGTACAGGTAGTCCTCAACTTATGATCACAATTGATGTATTTAAGTGAGAAATTTGCTAAGTGAGTTTTCTCACATCTTTGTTAAGTGATTCACCGCAGTTCTTAAATTAGTAACGTGGTTGTTAAGCGAATCTGGGTTCCCCATTGACTTCACTTGTCAGAAGGTTGCAAAAGGGGATCACATGACTCTGAGACACTGCAACCGTCATAAATGTGACCTGTCAAGTCTCCCAATGTAAATCACATGACCATGGGGATGCTGCAATGGTCATTAGTGTGAAAAATGGTCATAAGTCACTTTTTCCAGTGCCGTTGTAACTTTGAACTGTCACTAAGTGAACTGTTGTAAGTCAAGGACTACCTGTACATAATATTGCTTCCTCCTCCCATTTTCCTTACAACAAAAACCCTGTTAGCTGTGTTGGGATGAGAGAGAAAGATTGGCCCAAAGTTACCCATCTGGCTTTCATACATAAGGCAGCACTAGAACTCACCATCTCCTGGTTTTTAGCCTGGTGTCTTAACCACTAGATCAGGCAAGTAGCCCCCAGTTTAAGAATTAGTTCCATTCGCAAGGTCTGTTCTTAAGTCAAATTTGCATGTAAACTGGAAGAGAATTATTGTATAATACTGTATAGCCGGGGTGTTAAACTCGTGGCTCATGGGCCGAATGCGTCACAGGCTGGCCATGCCAACCCCCATTTTAGTGAAGGGGAGAAAAATCACATGACGACAACATGACATCATGAGTTTGATACCCCTGCTGTATAGGTAGTATTGTATAATGAACTTGAACTATTGTGTATTTTACTTGAATCATTGTGTATTTAATTCAGTTTTTACTACAGTAAGCTCCATTCTTAACTAAGCCTTAAATGAGAGCATTCTTAATCCAGGGATTTGCTATCTCTCTCTCTTTCTCTCTCTCTCTCTCTCTCTCTCTCTCTCTCTGTATACTAACATTGTGAGTCCCTACGCACTTAGTGTTGGGTGAGGGATATCTTTTCCATTGTACTAAGTATTGCAATCTCCCCTTAAAATACCTTCTTGATTTCATAGTGTTCCTCACTCACCACTACAATGGGAGGTGGGGTTTTCTCTTCGACTTGCCTTAACGTAGAGCCTCGGAAGGGTTTTAACAAGCTACAGTGGAATACTGGATGGGCTCACCTGAATATCTTCAGTGAAACCATAATTCCACTGTATACACACACTCATACCCACACACCCGCACACTGCTCATTTCATACACACAGGATAGGATATATAAAACAAATGAGAATTCTTTCCTATTAATGGCCAGTTGTATGACTATTATGGTAGGTTTGTTTTCAGCAGAACCTCTGTTAAAATAAATTCATTGCTTCTTGGATTTGGGTCTTTAAAATCGAAGAGATGCTTGGTTCTCAAGTAGAGAAACACCCATGAGAAGTATTACAGTATTAGTTCATGCCAATCTGAAGTCCGTAGAGCATAGCTTAAAAGTCAGAGCTTTCATAGATGAGCAGATGTTTACTGCAAATATGTCAAAATCTGAAGGGCTTCTAAGAATATCTGTGCTTTGGGCTTCAGGCTCTGGCTCTTGTTGACTCTTGGCTGCTCTTCTTGAGCCTCTTATCACTGTACTTCAGGTAGATAGATTTCAAATGGCAACTTGCTCAATTTCCCAAGGTTTGTAAACCTCAACATATTTGCAAAGCAACAAGCTTTAGTAACTTGCTGAAGTTAGAGATTAACTGCAGAATAAGATTGAACAGGATTACACTATAGGTTTTCAGGTTTATGGCTTTAAAAGAGCGGGATACCATCAGGAATTTGAAGTATCAAAGTTGATTTCATAATAGACTTTTATGAAACTGGTTAAATGAGAGATGAACTCAGGTATTAATTTATCCATAAGAGACAAATTTACGGGTTTACTTCTTGAAACAAACAGACATGAATTTCAATGTGAGTTTCCTGGTGTGTGTGTGTGTGTTCATAGAAAAGCTTGACTTTTTTCAGTGCGTGCTTGAACTAATGTATTTAACATGTAGCTTCTGCAAAACGTTCCCAAGACAGCTCACAGAATATCAGGGAGTAATCATTATTGTCCACTCATTAGCACCATAAGCAAAAGTGCAAAAACAAATTATACACTGAATCTTAAAACACGTTTTGTTGATTGGAGTGACATGGTAACTTCGTTCAAAGTTGAACTTGCATTTAGCTTCAACACTTTCCCTAAGCAGAGTTGATGCGTAATGTTGGGGTTCTCCTGAGTTCACAGTTCCTGCTTCAAGAGCATGTGCCAGCTGTGGCCAGGAGAGCCTTTGCACAATTATGTCTTGTGCACCAGATGGGGAAACAATTATGTCTTGGGCACTAGACCAGGAAACATTGCTTAAAGTCACTCGTGCTTTAGTCAGCTCTCTGCTGGCTATTGCAAGATGCTTTACATGGGGCTGCCACTTGAAGAGCATTTGGAAGCTTCAACTAGTCCAGAATGCAGCAATATGGACAGGACTAGTTGTCCCATGTTATGCCTATGTAACACTGAATCTTTGTCAATTGCACTAGCTCCCAATAGGCTTCTGAGTGCAATTTATGATGGTTGTCACTTTTGAAGCTGTACAGAGCATGGGACCACTTTCCTTCTGGGACCACAACTCCTGATAGTTTCTGACCAACAGATTGGGCAGAAATGATCAAACTTCAGATTCAATTGGTGAAGCAGTCTTTTGATGAGCTTTTATAGCATGCCTTCTTTGTCATGGTGCCTGTCTTGTAAAACCACCTCTCTCTGAGATATGGGCAGCCTTCACCCTGATCCCATCCACAGGGCTATAAAGACAAGTCTGTTCCTGCATGCACTGGGATCAGGGTATTGGTGGAGTTCTAATATACCATGTTTCACTGAAAATAAGACCGGGTTTTATATTAATTTTTGCTCCAAAAGACTCATTAGGGCTTATTTTGGGGAAAATGTGATATGTCTGGCTGATGATCTTAAGAGGGGCTTATTTTTGGGATAGGGTTCATATTACAACCATCCTGAAAAATCATGCTAGGGCTTATTTTTCAGCTGGGTCTTATTTTCAGAGAAGCACGGTAGGTGTATGTCTGTCTTTAATTGTGAGGTGTTTTTTTTAGGGTCTGCAACTGTTAATGCTGTTGGTTTTTATGCCTCTTTTTCAGTAGTTATGGATTGTGATTGTTTTTGTTTGCCACCCAGAGTGTTTTGGTAAATGGGGTGACTATGTAAACATGTGAAATCAATAAAAAACATAAGAGATACATTAATTAAATTTATAAATGATTTCTTTTATATGCACTGAAGCTGCTTCTGTCATAACCTCTAATTGGGCAAAATGATGCATCATAAGGCAACAGTTTATGAACCAAGGTACCTCAAATGGGCCAGCTTGCAGCATATGTCCAAAATCCCGAAATCATAATTCCAGAAGAAATAAAATTTTGAAAAGTTGTGGTTGCTTCAATGCTACTGGCTGCTGCAATCATGTGATATTCACTTTGAACAGTCCATGACAGTTTCCCAGACAGTCTCACAATCTCTTTACTCCCTCCTCCACTGAGCAGCAGACACTTACCTGCATTCTGGGAAGGAAGGAAGATTTCCAAGGCTTACTGCCAGATCCCTACAAGGAAACTCAGTGGGGAAGCTGGCAGGAAGTCGGAAGTCATTCCTGCTCGCACTGCTTTTTTGCCCACCCTTGGTTTCTCTGCTTCTCTGTTTAGGTGAGGAAACATCTCTGAAATGATGATCCAATGGAGGATGGGATGTACACAGAAGTTCATGGGATCCATAAAACAGTCACAATTGCCTCATAGATTCTGTTATTTTTATTGCCAAAGTACCAACTATATGGTATATTTCAGACTTGTATTATTCAGTCAACCTGTTTAATCTAATATCTGCATCTTACCAATTTTTAAATGCAAGAACATTAGTGTTTGTTAGTATTTATTGTCTTATATACCATTTTTTAAATGACATTGTTTCCTCCATTAGACTATGTAGAATTGGCAGGTAGCAGCAAAATTGGGCCTGGTTAATAGTTGGGTGGCATACCATCAGGGAATGCCAGGGCTGTAGGATAGATTAATAAATTGAAAACATTCCAGAAGATGACAGTAGCACATTATTTCTGTACTCATCCCACAAGAGGTTGCATGGCTGTCTCCATTTTGTCTCCAGCAGCTGAGGTTGACTTCGTCTGAATCCAGAAATTAAGCTAGGGGAAACAACTAATGGAAAACAACTGAAGTCAGATCAGTTTTGCAGAATTATTGATATATTTTTGTCTTATTAATCATTTATAAAATGGGATTTGGAGTAAAGTAGACTTTGCTAAAATTATGTTTACTTCAGCTCACAACGTAACGCAAAGTAAGTTGTTTGCAGTTTCTTGCTGTTTCAAACATATTCTGAATCACATAAGAAATCACATAAACATACATTATTAACAGTTTAGCTGGCAATATGAATCAAAGAAACATAGCTCCTGGATGACCAGATGAGCAAATGAACTATCCAGCATATGACCAATAGAGGCCGATTGTAAAACAGCTGTCACTTTTGGTTAGCAGCCGTAGAAGAAGGAGGATTGATGTCCCTAATTAATGTAAAATTGGTATGTTCTTGGGTCCCAATTTGCATCTGGAGGGGTCTAGGTAACCTTAAGCTGTCTGCACATAGATTGGAGAAGTTTCTATATTGGAACATGTTCTGCTTGGAGAAATGTTAGAAGACAGGACAAGAAGAAATCAATCAAGGAGAAAACCAACCTAGAACTAAGGAAAGATTTCCTGACAGAACAATTAATCAGTGGAACGACTTGCCTTCAGAAGTTGTGGGTGCTCCAACACTGGAAGTTTTTTAAAAAAGAGATTGAACAAGCATTTGTCTGGAATGGTATAGGGTGTGCTGCTTGAGCAGGGGGTTGGACTAGAAGACCTCCAGGATCATTTCCAACACTTGTCCTTCTGCTCCGTGGAGAAGTCAGAACTACAGAGTCAGAGGCGCTTAAAAAATGCATGGCGGATGCACGCTGATCCCTATTGCTTAGCTTGTCAGGCTGTACTTGGAGTGCTTACATGAGGCAGACGATGTACAAACAGCATTTTGCAAGACCTGGCGAACCTAATTACCATCTGCCTTCCTCCCTGTGCCTTTTGCAATAGAAATAAAAATGTTCAGGCTGTAGCTTGTTTGAAAGGGGAAAAAATGTAAATGGTACCGGGAAACTAAATCAAACATGCCCTTGTAAACTATGACAGATAGGTGGAAAGGCTCTTTCTTTGGTGTCACTGACCTTTGACATGCCATTCAGGGATTATTTTACAAGAAAACATAGCCTTGGGAAACTGCCCTCCATCCCAAAAATTCTCACAAATAATTCATCAGTGACAGTTTGCTTTCCTGCTTTTAATCCTTCCATTGCAAAATCCCTAACAAGCCCCTTTTAGTATATTTCCCAACTAAAATAGAGGGTTTGGGTCCAGGGCCGTAGCCAGACCTCTACATTTGGGGGGGCCAATCAAAATTTTGGGGGGGCCAGGCCCCCCGTGGCTACGGCCCTGTTTGGGTCTCCCCTGTTTTTGTTCTTTCGTAGACTTGAAGACTTTGGAAGGAAAAGTACCCTAATAATCTGGCCAGATGTTAATAGGAACTTTTCTCTGTCTTTTTTTCAGCCAAAAAGATGAAGCAGAAAAGCTTTACCTTAAAGTAGGAATTCCCTTGTGTATTTCCCACAGAGTCTATTTTTCTGATTGAAGAGGTGGGAAATAGTTCTTATAACTGTTTTGGCAGTCCTTTCCTATTAAGGGGATGAGATGCCAACTTCCCGAAACATTCTTTTTGAACATACTCTTCTTAACAATTTTTTTTTATTCTGACAACATATAATAATGTGTTTGTGAGGAATGGATGCTACCTATGTCTCAGAAGACTTTTGAAACCTCTGTGTTAGAAGGCCTTCAGAAAATGGAGTTTGCTACAGCAAGAGCTAGCCTACGGCCCTGTCACAAATCAGAAAATTCTATAATTTCTTTTATGTTATTGTTAGCCATTCAAGAAATTCAGTGTCATATAGAACAGTGCTATTTGTATTATAAGGTTATGTTAACAGAATCTTGCAAGTGTGAGTGTACTCCTTTCCTTTATCTTGTGAGAACTAGGGGGAAATTTTCTGAGGTGTTTACTCAGGTTAGAGTTCCTGTCTTGGACTCAGTTTTCTTTTATCTGACTTTATCTTGGTAGCAGATCTTCTTCCTGTTCCCCAAGGCCATTCCTTCTGTCCTCTATGGCTATTGACTGAGACTAATCCATATTATTAGGATCTTACCTATTCATCAATTACACTAATTGGCTTCTCGATGCATAGAGTTAGAAGGGATCAATTGTCTCATTAAATACAAATCTTTACTCAGGGTAGGGATTCAAGTTAAAGGAAAAATATAGGTGACTGTCCAGCCTTTTTAAAAGTCCTCTATCTTCTCAGTGAACAATTTGTTCTATAGCTGACCTGTTCTTATTGTTACGAATTGTTTTTTTTAAATTAAAATATTATGCTAGTCCAGTAGTGAAATGCTACTGGTATGCCCTGGTTCGGATGTACCGATAGCAGCAGCCGCTGGTCAGGGGTGAAATCCAGCACGTTCTGGAGAACCAGTAGTAGAAATTTTGAGTAGTTCGGAGAACCGGTATCAGATATTTTGAGTAGTTTGAAGAACAGGCAAATACCACCTCTGGCTGGCCCCAGAGTGGGGAGGGAATGGGGATGCACTTCCGAACCAGTAGGGAAGGTAAGTAAATTTCACCGCTGTGCTAGTCCGCCCTATTTGATTATACAGATAGTCCTTGACTTACAGTAGTTCATTTAATGATCATTTGAAGTTATAACGGCGCTGGAAAAAGTGACTTAGGACCATTTTTCACACTTATGACCGCTGCAGCATCCTCACGATCACATAATCAAAATTTAGATCCTTGTTAACTGGTTCATATTTATGATAGTTGCAGTGTTCCGGGATCATGTGACCCCCTTTTGCAACCTTCTGATCAGCAAAGTCAATGGGGAAGCCATATTCACCTTGTTACTAACTTAACATCTGCAATGATTCACTCAACAACTATGGCAAGAAAGGTCGTAAAATGGGACAAAACTCATTTATCAAATGCCTCAGTTAAAAACAAAAATTTGGGACTCAATTGTGGTCGTAAGTCGAGGACTACCTGTAGAGGTGACACTGTCACCAATACGTAGGGAGAAGATCCTCTTGCTAAAGTTATAGTCCAATTGGGTATGAGAAGTACTATTTTTGAATGTTTGAATTTTTACCTTGGAAGCGTTCCACAAAAAACCATTATGTATGTTACCCAGATTTTTTCCTTTCTGGATTCAGTTTTGATAGATTTGGTAGCCTTCCAGCATTTAGCAACATGAAAGGAAATAGACACAAATACTGAATGCTGCCAGTTAACTAGTCACTCCATTTTGCAGAGTTTCATTATGTTCATATAATGCCCTTATCCTCTTCAAGAAATATGTTGATGTGCAGAAAAATACACACAAATGGCAAAACTCCTTTTTCCTTGAAGACTCTTCAGAAAGGTGATAAGAATATGAACACTTTTCTGTTCAGAACAGGGATGCAAACATATAATAAATGCGTCGTAACTTTAGCACTTGAAACTAAGATGTGGTAGGTAAGTCACACAATTGTGGGTTTAAAACATTTCTTCCTTTGGTTCATGTAGTTGATAGAAAAGAAGGAAGATTAGGAATCAGTGTAATCATTACAGCCTATATATAAAACGGTGAAAAGCATCACCAGAATGCAATTTAGCACCTAAAACAGCTTCAGAGAAGGCCTTTTAAAACCGCCACAGAAAAAAAATCAATATCTGGAAGATAAACCCGGATAATGCTAAAAATCATTCACCTGCTTTTTTTTGCAGGTTTAAAAAAAAAAGCTTCAGAGGAAGATATATTGGTAGACATTACCATAAGAGAATGGTATCCCACATTTCATCTGGAAGTACCTTGAACATTTATGCTTGGAACAATTTTTTTTAAAATATTGTATGAGAGTCGTATATATCTGACAGTTCTTATGGTGCATAGAATGTATTTTTCAGATGGACAAGATGCTTTCACAAAGAGACAGCTGAGTGGGAAAAGGGTTCATCATTAATGAACCATTTAGGGTTTCCTCCCTCCCACCCCCCAGAGATACTTCAGTAGTAAAACGTGTTGCTAATAACTCCTGAGCAACAGAAGTTTGATATAAGAGAAGATTGTCCTTTAAGCTCCTAGTTTCTCAGGAAGAGCTGTTTGCCAAGGGGATAAATGAAAGCCAAGAACTTCCCTCAGTGTTCAGAATTACTCTTGAGAAATGTATAGCCTGTCAGGGGCATCTACATATGCCAGATGGCAGTGACAATAAAAGATCTAATAGTATATGAGGTCACAATCTGGTTCATTGGTTTATTTTTTTTAAAAATCAGAATAACATCCAATCAAAAACAGCAATGCAATATCCTTTCCTTATGTAAAAAAGATGACATGTTTATGACCTTCCCTCTGTGACAAACTGCAAAGGCACATGACTCAGTGGTGTTTGTTTTCATAGGCGCTTGATATCTTTGGCTGTGCCTCAGCATTTGAAAATGAACTTTGACAAGCCTATGAATTTATTTATTTATTTGAACAGTTCGAATGGACATCCAGCTTGCAAAATGCAACTCTGGGTGAGTCAAATAGAATTCAAAACCAAAGAAGTTAAACAATAAGAATGGGAACATCACAATTAAAATAGCAAAAACATGAGACCCAAAACATGACCTATTCTGTTCCTGTGCCAGTTCTCCAGATTTTGGTTTCCTCCAAAATCCTAACTCAATTCTTGAGGAGAAAAAAAAACTTGCTAAAGTTTTAGGGAAGGGCAAAGAGCTTTTTAGGGTTCACAGGTATTATCTAAATAAGAACAGCCCAAGTCAAGGCCATTGTTGTCTCTCCATTCCAGCCAGACTGAGGTCTCAGTCAAATCATATGTCAGACCCTCAGAAAAAACATCAGGTTCCCGTTGGAAATTAGATGGATCTATTCGGTGTCAGGGTAGATTAGTTGAATGTTCTTCTCCATTGTGGAAAATAGCAGCAGAGAACACCACAGCCAACATTGAGGGATCTGACCATCACAAGGAATTCAAGGTTACATTCCCCATGTTTTGGTCTTGCTGGTCTTGTCTTCTGATGATGATGACAAGGAGGAAAGAGAACCAGGAGCATCTAGGGATAGTGGTCCCAGAAGAGGAGATTCTAGCAATGTTGAAGCCAGTGATCCTGTTCTGGCAAGGGAAGATCCAGCAAGCCTCAGGATTCCCTGCCTGCAGCAACTGACAGTATCTCAGACTCTGAACTTCAGCCGTCTAGTCCTAAAAAGGGGCATGCTTTAAAGATACAGCAGCAGAAGGCCGAAGTCCACAGATCAGAGAGACATGCCAAAAAGCAAGCCAGAGGAGTGTAAACAACAAGAAATATGCGTCAGCTGTGCATTTGGGTAAAGGCTGAGCCTGTGTTATTTAGTGGCCTCACTCCCTGAGAGAAAACACTGAGAGCTGCTTTTTAAACCTAGCTGTGACATGTTTACAATGCTGTGCCATGCTTTGAACCAGAGGTGGGTTCCTACCAGTTAGGACTGGTTCTATGGAACCATTAGTAACTTGGCGGCCTGGTTCGCTGGAACCAGTAGTGACCCGGGCCTGCCATGCCCCTGAGCTGGTTCTCTTGGCGTCGCCATCTTGTTTTTTCTGCTGCGCATGCGCAGAAGCTTTTTTAAAGTACTGTGCATGCGCACGGGGAGCATGAAGCGCACGCGCAGCTGCAGCACATCCCTGAGCGAACCGGCAATAACAGGATCCAGACCCCACCCCTGCTTTGAACTCAGGATCTTAGCCCACTGTGGGAGATCCTTGGTGTTCTCTGAGCTTGGTTGTTTTCTTACAGATGTTTCATTACCCAAATAAGTACACTGATGATGTTACCTAGTTTGGGTAATGAAACGCCTGCAAGAAAACAACCAAGCTGAGAGAGCATCAAGCACCTCTCATTTGAACCCTGAGCTACAAATACTCTCCTTTATTGCTACCTAACTATGTCGCTTGTCTTGTCCTTTGGATTTATTGCTTGTGAAAAATGACTTGATTTTTCACTAGCCTCCTGGGACAAGTATGGCAGACTGGGAAATTTAATAGCAGTGTTGAGCAAGAAATTGCTGAACTCCCATCAAAAGGTTTCAGCCAATCTATAGAGAATGAGGAAGATGATCTTGAGGCAAAAAGAGCATTTTTTTAAAGTCTGAAGCAGCCAGATAACATTTGGAAGGAGGTCAGGCAGATATGTCCCTAATTCACTGAACTATAAGAAGGAAGAGAAGAACAGCACAATTAGACTTAGAAGTTGCTGTTATTATATCCACTCAGTAGCCAATTCTAGCCTTCCTGTGGAGTTGATTTCCTGGTCTGATCTATCTAACAAGTTCAGAAGGTCTCAGCAGGCGCAATGTGTTTTTAACACATTATAGTTATTAATTGATAAGATACTTGTAATCTGTCTCATGTGTACATTGTAGCTCTATCACAGCTCTGTCTTCTCCCTTTTCCCATCTCATCCCAATTTAAATCCTACATGTAGTCTATCCATTCCATGCATCTGAGGAAATGAGCTGCAACTCAAACTGTTTATGCCTTTTAAAATAATTTGCTAGCTGGAAAATTGCTATAGGTTCCTTCTGACTTTCTGCCATCATAGATTAACACAGATCTCTTCCTACAGCCACTGAGGTACATATGGTAGAAAAATTAATATGGTAGAACGATGTACAAAAATGGTAACACCTAGCTGATTTTGGTTGATTCCCCCAAATGGGATTGGTTTCTCTAGGATCTCCCTAGGATAGCTGGACCTGTATAAACACTTGGATGGGAGTCACCAAGAAATGCTAGAGGTGTAAAATAGATGTGTATGTAATGGGCAGAAAAGAAAGAGGAGGAAGATCTGCTACCAAGATGACAATTATCAGATAAAAGAGGTCTAGAGCCTAACTGTAACTCAAGAAAATATCTCAAATCCTCCCTAGTTGTCGTGAAGATAAAAGGAGCGGGTGGTGGTGGTGGTGGAAGCACATTCAGACTTGTAAGATTCTGATACCGTAATATTATAGTAAATGTAGTCAGCTAGTCCTCAACGTACGACCAAAATTTCTGTTGTTAAGTGAGATAATGGTTGTGAGATTCATTATGTTTTACGATCTTTCTTGCCAAAGTTGTTAGTGAATCACTGTGGTTGTTAAGTTAGTAACACAGTTTTTAAGTGAATTTGGCTTCCCCATTGACTTTGCTTGTCAGAAGGTCGCAAAAGGTGATCACATGACACCAAGACACTGCAACCGTCGTAAATATGAGTCAGTTGCTAAGGGCAAGGAATTTTGATCATATAACCATGGGGATGCTGTAGTCAACATAAGTGTGAAAAATGGTCATAAGTCACTTTTTCAATGGTGTTCTATCTTTAAATGGTCACTAAATGAACTGCTATAAATCAAGGAGTACTTGTATTGGCTTGCATGTTTTTGATTTCCTAATCTGGTCCACATACAGTACATACGTTGTTGTATTTGTAAAGAGGAGAAATCTTGAAGAATTGCTTGTAGTTGATCATTTTTATTTAGTATTTGGCTACCAAGTTTTAGTTTTTCTTAAATTTCTTTTGTGTTACAAAGTTGTATTAATCATTGTAGAGAATAGGGAAGATGATCTTGACAGAGACAGGCTAGTTCTGTTCCCAGAGGGATGAGAAAAACACAGTGGAAGTCCAAAAGAAGCAGAAAGCATTTTGCAAATGACTCAGAATTCTCTCTTATTCATACGGGGACAGAATAAGAAAGGAAGGAGACAAAATATAATTAGACTTGCAAGATTCTCTTTATATAAATACTCTCAATCAAAGTTGTCTTGGCATTTCTGTGTGTTACGACAGTTCTTGGTCTGGTCCAGGGGTCAGCAACCTTGCGGCTCTGGAGCCGCATGTGGCTCTTTCATTCATCTACTGTGGTTGTCCCTGGTCGGTGCCACAATTTTGAGAGGAGCTTCCGGTTTGGGGAAGGGGTAAGCATGGTGTGCCAGTAGGAGACTCTATGGCAAGGGTTGGGTTTTCCAGTCAGCTCCATAATTGTTAGGGCTTTTGGTTAGGACAGGTAGAGGAAAAAGGACATCACACTAGGAGGAGACTCTATGATGGGGGAACCGGACTTCCAGTCGACTCCAGAATTGAACGGGGGGATTCCAGTTAGGACCTTTGTGGCTCTTTAGGGTTTAAGGTTGCCGACCCCTGGTCTGGTCTATCTAATGAAGCTGGAAATCATGTACTGTAGCTACAATATACTTCTGAAAGAAATCAGTTCTCTCTTTTTTTTACCATCCTATTAGACATACAGGTAGTCCTCTATTTACAAACACAATTGAGCCCCAAATTTCTGTTGCTAAGCGAGACAGTTAAGTGAACTTTACTCCATTTTACAACCTTTCTTGCCATAGTTGTTAAGTGAATCACTGCAGTTGTTAAATTAGCAACCCGGTTGTTAAGTGAATCTGGCTTCCCCATTGACTTTGCTTATCAGAAAGTCACAACAGGTGATTGACATTGTAACTGTCATAAATAGGAGTCCAGCAGCTGGATTTTGATCATGTGACCATGGCAATGCTGGAACAGTTGTAACTGTGAAAAATAGTCCAAAGTCACTTTTTTCAGTGCCAATGTAACTTTGAACGGTCATTAAATGAACTGTAGTAAGTCGAGGACTACTTGTTGTAAAATACGAAAATCTATATCGACATTTTCAGATGGGGATTCTTAATTTATTTAGTCTTACTAAAAGTGCAGCAAAAGTATGTTTTAATGGGAAAATGATAGCCAAAAATAATTGTACCATTTAGAAACTGAATTTAAGGAGAAACAAATGATTTTGTATGTTTGTGTGAATTAATGTTTCTTATTTATGGGGAGATATTATGAGCTCAGTTTTATTTATTTATTAAACTTTCTACAGCAGCAAGTGAAATGATCTCAAGTGACGAATGGATGGATGTAAGTGCTGGCTTAGGTTAAGTAGATGAGGACACAGAAGAAGACAGTTTGTGGCTTCCTGTTATGGTGTATTATCCTTTGCTTGAAATCAGTTATTAAGGGAACAGATCAACTACGGCTTCCTAGTTACTATATTTATTAGGCTTATGTCAGTTAACACATCAAGGACGAGTCCAAAGGGACCATTTAAATATACTATTTGACCCTTGCTTAAAGCAAACAAAAGCACAAGATTACATGTAGTTTTTTTTGTGGTTATACTGAAGCTCCTTCCGATATACCTGTCATGGCGAATCTATGGCACGTGTGCCACAGGTGGCACTCATAATCATATCACACAAGGCCTTGCCCTCCATCAGTTCCAGCGTGCATGCGCATGCTGGCCAGCTGATTGTTGGCCTTCCGGAGGGCGGGAGGAGGCCGTTTTTGCCCTCCCCAGGTTTCAGGAAGCTTTCCTGAAGCCTGGGGAGGGGGGGGGAAATGGCACAACGGGCCAACTGGAAGATCCGAGGCTTCAGTGAGGCCTGTGCGCATGTGCGGGGGGTAGCATTATGGGGAGGGCATTGGATTATGGGTGTGGGCACATGCGCGCGCCCTTTTAGCACACGGGCAGAAAAAGGTTAGTCATCACTGCTATATACATTCTCTCTCTAATGAGAGGCATGGTAGTTCTGTAAAGTACTTCTTAAAAAATTATGGATGTTAAAAAACAAGAATTGTGAAATAGAGGAATTTACAGGCTCTGCAGAACAGGTGTCAGGTAGACAGTAAGTATAATTGTATAACACATAGAAAAAAGCTGTGTCTCAACAAAATAAGAATCATGCTGTATACTTCAAGAGGTCTACTGCTGGGAGATAATGTAAAAATGATGTTGAATGGAAATTGACTTGCAATGTCAACTCAATGAAATTGAATGGGACACATTTTCAAATGCTTTCCCATTCAAAGCTGTTCTCCAAAGAGAGAAGCCAAGTATTTGAATGCTTAGCTATGAGATGCAATTGGTTTCCCAAATGTTGTGATACAACAGCATTGTCAGTTGGTCTCATTCAACAATTATGCAAATTGAGAAGGTTTCAAAGTACTTGATGAATATACTTGCAGTGTATATTTGTATGTGGGGTTAATTAACTTCAATGCTTTCATTTTGATTTAGTGGCATTTAAAGTAGGATTTCAAATGGGTACTGGCAGATTTATCTTCAAAAATGCATTTGGGAGAGGGTAGATCATGGGTGTTCAAACTTTTGGCTTGCTTGGGTGGAAATAGGTGAAGAGGAATTGTCTTGGATTGCATATAAAATATCTAATATAGTTAATGTATATAAATCACATAATGTTAAAAGTTTATGACCTTGTAGGGCCACATTACTAGATGTCCAGGGTCACATGCAACCCATGAAGAGGTGGGTTCCTACCGGTTCGGACCGGTTTTATAGAGTAGGTAGTAAGCCGCTGGTGACGTCATAGAACTGGTTGTGATCCGTGAACACCACAATCTTTTTTGTGGATTTTGTTTTGGAAATTTAAATTTTTTTTATTTTCCCCTGGTTTTTTTCTTCTTCTACGCATGTCCCCCTTCCCCCCTCTCCAGCTTGCTTACCTTGAAGCTCTTAGGACTGAATCCGGAGCTGCTGGTTGAAACGCATGGCTTGCTTCCATTTTTTTAAAGCTAAAAAGAAAACCCAGGCAGAATCAGTTGCTCACCAAGGAGATGGATTGCATCGCAGCCTGCAATCCATCTCCTTGGTGAGCAA
>JANHFT010002798.1:103740-113938 GCA_032467955.1 Pseudoxenodon macrops | reverse complement strand
TCTTTCCCTCTGCATCTATCTCTCCTCATCTTCCCCTCTCTCTGTGTATCGCCTTGTGTGTCTCTTCCGTCTCTCTCCTCCCTCCCTCCTTCTCTCTGCCGCGGCTGAGCCAAGTGGTTCACTGTGTCTTTTATTTCTTTTTTGGAAATCCGGGCTGAGGAATGATTAAAAAATATTTTAAAAGTCAATAAAGTCAAATACAGTATCTACTTAGTTTTATATGACTGAATTTGTTCAGTACATGTATGCAAGCTCAGAGGGATCAAATACATAAATATAATCAAAAGGGCATAATGAATTTTTAATGCACAGGGATGCTTCTAAGCTTGTGAGCAGTGTTTTGGGTAGACTGAACTGGGTAGAACAGATTGGTGTGTGTGTGTGTGTGTGTGTGTGTGTGTTTTGGTGGCTTGTTTTGATGCTGTCATGATGGATAGAGCTGGTGGAGAGCCCAGTTTTGCTGGTCAGGTATATATATGATCCAGATAATACCCTCAACACATCTGCTCAAAATAGTAATTGGCTGCTGCTAACAGCAGACTAAAATGGGTGGGGTTCCATGAGCTCCATAGAAAATAGCTATGGCTGTGGGTTTAGTACAGGGGAAATCAAGGATTTTCTGTTAAAAGTTGGCATTTATGTCAGTATAATCAGTACTAAAGCTCTAATACAGAATATTTGGTTGCTTTAGATTAAAAAAAAATAGAACAGAAGAAGGTGTCTTATGACTGGCAGAAATTACATAATCTGCTTTGAACGATACCTCTGGTTTTTGTGTGGCTTCAAATAACAAAGAATAGACTTTGGGGTTTGGCAGCTCATAGTAACCAAATAACTAGTTTCTAATTGAGCATAGTAGCAATTTGGCAATTAGATGGACCAGTTTCTAGTTATCATCCTGATTGATTCCCTATATTTGACTGCCACTATAGAAGCTTTTCCTACCCTAAATATTAGGTTGGAGAGTATTGAGATAGAAGCATCACAGCAGGTTGAGTTGACTCTGCATTATAGAAGGAATGAGATATTAGTTCAGTAACTTTCCTTGAAGTAATAAAAGCTGTAATATTTGGCTTAGAATTTTCAAATACTGTCAGATTGACCTGTGGTATACAGTAAACCCAAATAAAGATAACTGTCCTGTAGAAATGATTCAAAGATAATCTTTAAAAACTATCAAATGTTATCATAATCACTATAACCATGATGGCGAACCTATGGCATGTGTGTGAGAGGTGGCAAGCAGCGCCATCTCTGATGGCACATGAGCCATCACCCCAGTTCAGCTCCGCCGTGCATACATGTGTGCCTCCTGCGGGCCAGCTGGTCTTCAGGTCTCTGCCACGCATGTGCAGGGGGTGGGTTCGGGGGTGCACATGTGCACTTTGGGCACTCGGTCCAGGAAAGTTTAGCCATCACTGCACTATAACAAAAAATAGAATCTTATTGATTGCAGCTCTTAAATAAAGGCACTCATGTTTTGGAACCTACAGGATGAAATTAATCCCAGATAACATTGCAAATCTCTAGCTTTTATATTTCTAAATATTTTGCCCATATGGAGTCAAGATTTGAACAAGTTTGAGTAATGTTATTGAGGAAATGTTGAAGAGTAAAACAGTGGCTTGTAGGTAGATTTTGTCAGTTGTTACTACCTATTGCCATGGTATGACTATGAGCTGTTATCCAAGTTCAATCAGTTCACTTCTAGTTTTTCTCCACCAATGTTCTAGGTGTTACTTCTGGTGCCTTAGCTTACAGACCTGCTTGGTAAATTTAGAGGTAAATTGAACAACAGACAGTGACTATTTATTGTTGGAAAGCCATGGAGATGACTTTGGAGAAACTATTCCAGAAGCCTTTAAGCAGTGGTGGGATTCAGCCAGTTCGCACCACTTCGGGAGAACCGGTTGTTCGCTTTCTGAGCAGTTTGGCAAACTGGTTTTTGGAAAAAATCATTACGGCAGAGAACCGGTTGTTAAATTACATGAATCCAACCACTGCCTTTAAGACAACAATAGGTGCATAAGCATGTTTTGAGCCTGGATGAGAAAGAGATTCAGGTGGTCTCGCCACATCTCTTGATGTAAGAGAAAAGGAAGGAAAGGAAAACACAATCGAACTTGCAAAATAAAGTTATGATTGCCTTTCTCAATTATATATAATTCTATTTTTGTTATGGAATCTGTTTTCTGAACTGGATAACCTCATAAAGGTGACAGTTTAGGAACAATCTCATCTAGCACTCTGGTTAGCTATGGGATTTGAGGTTATAACAAACCTCAGGTAAATGAGTGAACAATCTGACAATAGCAGAGGACTGACAATCACATTCTCTTTTCAGAATTCTAATTCTAATCCGTTCCATAAAACAAAACTAAACTTCAAGAGAGTACCACCTGTGTGTTAAATAAAAGATTACTTGGGACCTGCTCGTGGTTATTATGGAGGCCATGAGCTCTGTTTAGACCTCCACCACAGAACACAGATATTGAAGTGCATCGGTAATATAAGAATACAATATCAACCCTGAGATGAGGTCTAAGAGCCTAATATGGCTTCTAAAATGCTGCAAGATCAGTAATACGCAAGCAGAATATTCAGCCGAATTTCTCCTTTTTGACTGGCTGCCCTAAACTTTCTTAGCTGTAGGGGGAAAAGATCTGATGTTTTCTGCCACGTTTTGGTATAAAAATGAAAATTTAGCTTTAAGGCACAGAGCCTTATAATGTAGCTTCAGAAACACAGTGTAAAAGAAGTAAATTTATTATTCCAATTTATATTTATGTAGGCATTCTTGTTATACACATCCCACAGCCCGATTTGCATAATAAAGGAATGTGTCAACAGTAGCATAACCTTAGAGATCCATGATGGATGAAAAGGATTCTTGCAAAATGAGGCTTATGCTCTTGTGAATAACAAAGGATCAAAAGCTTTTGCAGTGATCTGCATGGAGTTTGGACCCAACTGCATTTGATTTGATTTAGTGTATTCATATTGGAATTGTCTGATAAGGAATAAATCCAAACATATAGTCCATACTGGGAATGATTGAATTGATACGTATGTATGTATGTATGTATGTATGTATAAAACGAGAACCAAAATATTTATTTGCTTGATTTGATTAGAAAAATTAATGTTGAAATGCACTTTTAGAAAGAATTGGTTTGATTGGGAATCAGTGTGTTTACCAAATTTATGATGATCAGTGAAGGCAACCAAGCAGATAATACTGAATAAGGAAGTAAACAATGGATTCAGAACAGAACACAGCATTGAGACATTTTGGCATTTAAATTCTGTATGCAGATACTGTAGGCTGGTTCTAGTTGTCAGAGTTGTCTGGACTGAATTTTCTGATTAATTTTATTCTCAAGTCTCCAGGGGAAGAATAAAACCGGGAGCAAAGGGCAAGGGGAGACTGGAATTAAAGCTATCACTGTGGCCAAAGGGGTGGAAATTTGGAAAGGCATTTCTGAAACAGTTTCATTTTCAGCTGGATTACCCATGCTTTGCTATTGTATTGTCACACTGTACTAGTAGATAATATAGAAGGAAGGAGAAAATCCATGTGTTTTAAATAAATTGAATTCTAATGTCATCTAGTTTATAAAGCTATTATATAATCAAAAATAGCTCATGGAGGCAAGTAATTATAATTTAATTGTCTTCAAAGGAATGGAAGAAATTTCCAAATTAAAATAAGGTGACTTTCAGAAAATTCTCTCCTCGGTTGTTGTGTTCAAATACCAGCTTATTTTTTACAAAGGTTTCCTGCCATTGTTGTCATTTCACACACTGAATGAAATGTATGATGAACTCAAATAGATTAGCTTGATGAACGATTTGTAATTGTCAAATGGCACATCAATTTCACAGCAAGTCCTGGTATAAAGACCAGAAGATAGCTAGAACAAATTTAATTTAATATAGACTAAGTTATACTTGGTTATATCAAATGATTGCTATTGGTGGCCTTGATTTATTCTGTATTTTAATATAGGAATATATGAACAGTAGACTAGATGGACCAACCATACATACAGTGGGATAGATAATAGGGTACTCCTGAACAGCAGTCTGCTTCTCATATGGAGAATGCTTAAAAGAAAACTCTCTTCTCCAACACCCCACATTTTAAATTGCCTTCAAGGACCAATCCAATCCATACTGTTTGAAGCAAGAAATAATTCAGGAGGTTGTAATGCCAAGCTTTTTATGCTAGATTCATATTGGAAAGAACCGTGACATTTGGCAAAACCTCTCATTACCATTCAGATTGATTGTAGGTCAGCCAATAGAAAGTGGATGCTGCAGTATCCTAATTGAGTAGACTTTAATTTTCAGTATTGGCTTCTTAATTTGACTTGACAGTTTATTTTGGAGAAAAGATTGCAGGTAGGTAAATGTGTGTTTTAAGCCTTAAGATTAATAATAATGCTATTTTTCATATGCATATAACTTAGGACAAAACTATAGAATGCAACATTATTTGGTACATAACATTACTTTGTACTTTGTAACCACACTGTAAAGGCTTGACCTTCAGTGATGTGAATTTAAAAGTCATTGGCATCTGTGGCTGCATGATAACAATTCTACCTGAATAATTTATATTTAACCAATTTTGCCAAGGCACTTAAAGGAGAAGTGTTTTTAACATATTTTACATTTTTAATAAACCAGATTCCATGTATAATTTTGGTGGAAGTTGATTTTGAAGGAAAAAGACCCCCAATTTTGATATTAAGAATGAAGAAGCAGCCCTCAGCCCTGAGTGATGATCTATAGATCTAAAATCTATGATAATGATCCTTTCCTTCAGGGAGCTCTTCCCTAATTCTATTTATATGGTCATTAACCTTCAGTCAAAGGGAAACAATAAGCTAAAATTAGTTGCTTTGTGGAGAAGTGCCAGAAGGATTTTATACTTGGAGGAATAAACAATGTTTTACAGTTACGTAAGGGAGCAGCCTAATGCTGGCAGAGAGGCCCCATAATAGCTGTTCAAGCACAAAACAAGCCAGTTACCTCAGGCTTTAAGACTTTATATCACGTAGCTGCCCTTCAGCAACTTGCACCAGCTGTTCAGTGATTTCTTCCTGTGGGAGACAAATTGATTCTGGTAATGTCAACACTAGATTCCTTCTTCTGTATCAAATCCCTTAGGTCAAGTCTACCTACTGTAAGCATCTCGAAGTTCTAGTGGAATCCTTTGATGGGACAGCAATGTTTATGCCACATCTGGCTCTGTCTCCCAAGGATTAAAAAAAGGTCCTCTCTCCTACAAATTAATTTACTACATCAAGGAAAGAAGTTGTAACCCAACTTGTTACTTGCTGTGCTAGGTCTGGCTTACTTTTAAACACAGGAAATGTTCTTAAAATGGGTGTTTTATTGTTGCAATCTTAAAGGGTAAGGAACTTTCCTCATTCAATTGCGTGGTGTGAGAAAACCAGTTTTATTCTTCTGTACTTTCTGATTCTAACCTTTCGTTCCCAAATGGGCCTATCTTAGATTGTACCATATTGTTAGGCTGCTACATCTGTTTGCTGGATCATCTTGGTACTATAGTATGTTATGTTTGCACCTTCGTCTTTAAATCTAAGAGAGGATTCTTAGGGTCAATTTTCTGAAATGGTTTCAGATGATTCTGTGTTAGTTAAAATCCTGATATTATAGTTTTTTGGGAATTTTTTATAAATCAAGTTTTTGTTTAAAAAACAACAACAAATAACAGTGTTTTCACTTCAGGCCTTTTGTAATTAATGTAGGTTATGCATTTAATGACTGCAATAAGTCATGGTAGGCATTCATGCTTTAAGCTGTCAGCCCACACATTTTATACTGGAGTCAGTTGCCATTTATTACTTGGAGCATTCCAGGTTTAATTTCTCCCTTTTACTAAAAACATGAAATGTAATGTGTTGAAATTAATATGAATAGTTCGTTGCCGGCTTGATGTACTGTGCTTAGTAGCCTATCCTGAACTAAGATGAGTTTTAATTCAGATAATTAAGGCAGGGATCAAATGTTAAGATTAGATTTGTGCATTGATCATGCAGTTGTAATTTATGATCACACAGACAACTAATGACTGGGATGACTCCAAAAGATGAAGATTAACAAGGAATGCCTGTGTTGTATCTTACATGCAGCAGGTTTACAAGAGTAGCTGCAATCAATGTAGGGTTAATTTTGACTCCTGCTGTACAACATCTTTGACACTTTTACAAAATTAAAATTGAGCATATATGTCTCAAATTAATGCTTAGCTATTGATGAAGCTATTTATGCCTTTTTTAAAGGCATGATATATGATCCTTACCTCCTTACACCACAGAGGGAGTATTGATTATGATTTTATTACAAAATTTGTCATGAATTTGTTTTTGGGAAGAGTTGAGATATGCTTAAAATTGGTTTCCTTTAAATGAGTATCAGTCCAAAGGAAGGTCAACGTTTAGAAGAAGTAGCATATCTCTGTTTTATTCTTTATGTTGTTTTATTTCCAATTTTGATGCATGGTTTACTTAAAAGCAAGAGAAAAACGGAGGATGAAAATACTGTGCAGATATAAACTAAACACAATTGATAAACAAAGGAAGTAGACAAAAAAATAAGACTGCATAGGAAAGTAATTTCCATTCATTGGGAAATAACAGTCATCAGAAAAGTTGTATAGGATAAACCCGTGAATGCTTCTTCAAATTTAAACATAGCTCAGTAAAAATATGTAACAGGTGTAACAAATATTGTGTACCAGGTGACACAATAACCATTCATATATGCAATCTGTTATCAGTTGTTGTTGTCCTCACTGATCATTTGGCTGAATATACTTAACTCAGCAGTGGCAGGTCTGTTTCCATGGTGCTGATTAGCCTCTAAGGTTGCATCTAAGGCAATTTAGAAAAGCTGGAATGGTAGGAATGCTCTCAGTATGCAGACATTCAACGGAAAACTCTAGCCCAGGACTGAATTGAGAGGCATACTTGTATATGCATGTTGGCGGCAACCAAAATGCAAAGTGTGGAAATTGAGGCTCTAGGCTACATGAGGCTATTGTTGAAGACCACCTAAACAGGGGTGTCAAACTGGTGGCCCGTGGGCTGGATGTGTCACGCGCAAGCCACGCCCACCCCAGCTCCGCAAAGGGAAAAATGTCACGATACGTCATGTTGATGGCAATGTGATATGGCAAATTTGACACCCGTGACCTAGTAGCTTCAAATGGTCCATGGTATAGTGGTATGAACACTTATGGGCATGCCTAAGGAAGTCCATGGGTGTAATAGAATGTGTGGATGACCTTGGGGAACAAGGGGAAGAGATGCTGCCATGAAACAATCAGACAAGAGGCAGGAGCCTCCTGTGTCTTAATGATCAGAGAAAGATCTTAGGAAGGATCCACCCTATTGGATCAGCCATTTAAAGGTGGTGGTGGTAAGTTTGTACTTTCAAGTTTGTACTTTCAATAAAATAGAATTAGTTTATCTTGTGTTTCTCATCTGTTAAGTTTAACTGGAAGGGCTTTTGTTTGATGAGTGGCACTGCTTGCCAGTTTGCTTCCAGGTGCAATTCAAGGTGCTAGCTGTTGTAACCCGGCCCTATGTCAGTCTTACATGATTAATTGAGGTACTGTCTGTTCCATAGTATCTACCTGGCTGAATCAGTCTTGCAGGGGTCAAATGCTCTGGGTTTCTTCCATTAAACAATGCTATCTTTCTGGATTGCAGAAGCACACTTTCTCTGTAGAAGCACCTGCGCTCTAGAATATGGTTTACACGCTGAGATCTATCCTATTGAAACATCCAAGGGCCTTGAGAGTTGGACAGCATACAAAGCAATAAATAAAATAAATAAAATAAATAAATGGTGTACCTGAACCTTCAACTATTCTGCAAATTCCTTTACTGGCTTGGTCCTTGCATCTTACCATTCACTGAAGCATCTGGATGTGATCCAGCTATGGACACCAATCACTCCATTTCTAAGGCACGTTTCATAAATTTTCTGCCAGGGCATTTTTGATTTTGCTCTTTTCAGGTTGCTCTCTCAAAGGAATTTATAGCGATAGTAATGCATTCTATCCTGTATCTGGACAGAATAAAAGTATAACATTTGGTATATATTATTTCTACCCAGCCAAGAAGATATTGAGTAGTTATTACTCTAGAAGATGGAAGTAAATTTCAGAACTTTCCTGATTGCTTAGAGAAATGAGCTGAAACTAACAGAATAAAATGAGCAGTTCTTAATTTGGAAAACAAAAATAAAACAGGAATGGGATGGGGAAGTATCTAACTTAATAACAGTACTTGTGAAAACGATTGGAGCGGTGGTTGCTTTCAGATGGAATGTGAGTCATTGGTATAATGTGGCCACAAAGTAAAATAAATTCAGTCTTAAGTATATTAGGGAGCGTATAGTTTCTTTTCATATTTTGACTTAGATCAAGTATGGTACTTGCAAGAAATGATAGTTCTCTTTTATTTGGATATATATATATCCAAATATATATATATGTTTTCGTAGGTTTTGCAAGTCTTGGTGTAATTGGGTCTTTTCCCGTGTAAGATTGAGCTATCTTGGCAACGTTTTGACGAGGTCTCACTCATCATCTTCAGGCTGATAAAATTTCATCTACCTCCTGGAGCTCAAAGAAGCATGCTTAATGTTCCCTCTTGACAAAAGGCAGAGAGGGAAATCTTGTCAATGGATCATCCTCCTTAACATTTTAAGGAGGAAACTATCTTCAGTCCTTGCATTCTTTTCAGGAAGGGAGCTGAAACGGGCTTTGTTCTTTTTGTGGAAACTTTGAAAGAAAAATAGTGAACGGATGTTTGATGAAGATCTCTCCTTTTAGCCACATGCTGGTCTGAATGTTACATCTTTACAAGATGCGAAAGACTTGAGTTTGTGGGTTCTTGGGAGGTACAGAATGCAAAGAAGCATCTGGAACACAGGCAGTCCTCGACTTAAAATCACAATTGAGCCCAAAATTTATGTTAAGTGAGACTTTTGTTAAGTAGAATTTGCTCTGTTTTACGACCTTTCTTGCATCAGTTGTTAAGTGAATCATTGCAGTTGATAAGTTAGTAACCCGATGGTTAAATGAATCAGGCTTCCCGATTGACATTGCTTATCAGAAGGTTGTGAAAGGGGAACCACATGACCTGGGGACACAGCAACGGTCATAAATATGAACCAGTTGCCAACTATCTGAATTTTGATCACGGGACCATGGGGTTGCTAGGATGGTCGCCACTATGAAACATGGTGTTAAGTCACTTTTTTCAGCGCCATTGTAACTTTGAACGGTCACTAAACGAACTGTTCTAAGTCTAAATCTATCTGTCTATCTGGGAAAGGTCATATTCATAGTGCAGGAATATGAATGAGCAGCATAACGTGTTTTTAAGCTGTAGTACATTACACTGATTTAGGGCGTGTCAAAATTTCAACTTTCAGTTTCAGTTAGTTTCAGTTAAATTTCAACTTTCAGTTAGCGGTACCCAAAGTTGTGACATGCCTTAGGGACTGTAAAGATATTTTGGTTACTTTAATATAATTTAGATGTGTTTGGTAAGTAACTAGATACATATCATAACTCTTTAACATTTTGTTTGTTTCATTCACTACATTATCTTCCCTACAGGCTGTAGTATATACTACCTAGGAGGAAATGACTAATTGTCTGAAAAAAATATTGAAATAAAAGTATTTGACGTTTGGAAAATATTACCTCTTTGTGGTGTACATGCCTTATCAGAAAGAGAAGCATTTTGGGATGCAATACCACTAACTCGAGTTTAAATTGTTACACTGTGTAACAGGAACTTTATCGATTTTGATAGCTTAGTTGATTTAAGATGTTTGTTTAAAATTCCATATATTTTCCTCCGTTTTACATACCAGTATACTGTTTCAAATTAAGCCTGTTTTTATTGCGCTTGTTGCCAGTAATGGGAACCATCCCATCTGACCGTCATAGTTTACATTGCCCATATCATTAAAAACAGCCATGTATATAAGTCTGACTTTGACAGCCAAGAATATGGAATTTTCTGCAAATTAAAAAAAAGGAATTAAAGTCAAACAAAACAGAATTACCTTATAGAATAGAATAGAATAGAATAGAATAGAATAGAATAGAATAGAATAGAATTCTTTATTGGCCAAGTGTGAT
>JANHFT010002798.1:85836-101789 GCA_032467955.1 Pseudoxenodon macrops | reverse complement strand
CCTAGGGTTGGATGGGGGCGTGGCCAGGTTTGGGTGGGGGGGTGGCCCGGGGAGGGAGGTGAGTTCCACCACCTTTTCTTTGAGAAAAAAAGCCCTGTCTAGGACTAAAGAATGCTATTTGCATTTTCATTCATGCAAACAGTTCTCAGTCAGAACAGAACAAGTTGCAAAATGTTGTCATAGGATCTTCCAGATTCAGAAAACGATTAGTATTATTTTGTGATTATTTCAGTGGAGGTTAATCTTAAGTATTTCTGTTGGAGCCTCTACATCTACAGTTGTAAGTGCAAAAGCTCTTTCTTTATTGAAGTCCTTCAATAGTGCCGTTATGGAAAAGAGAACTGTGTTCTACAAGCAGCAGCAAATGATGGGCCTTACTTGGGTTAGCAGTGTAGTCTATGAACATAGTAAACAAAACATCATAGACCTTTGACCTATTAAAATAATAGCCCCATTGAGACACATTATCCAACATTTCCGTGGGCCAGCAGTAAGTGGATATCTCACAGGGAAGTCATATTACTTTGAGTATTGTATCCAACTATGTTAAATATTTATTATAATAATTACCGTACATACCTGGTTAAAGAGAGAGTATGTACACGTTAAAGCATTCCTGAACAATTAACTGTTGTGTCAAATCGCCTGTGGTTTACATATAAGCCAAATGCTTGATGGAAAACTGAAGTTAGCAACTTTGGACATACAATCTGTCATCTTTCATTGAAAGTAAAACTAACAAGGAATTGGAAACAAAATGGAATAGGAATTGTTTTGAAGGTGATGGCTTTTTCTTGATGGTTTTTGGATTCGGTGGAGGTTTCTTCCACTAATGGTACAGAGGTGGATGTAATTTTAAGTATCTTTATTCTCTGTAGATCCATGTGCTTTTTGAAATTTTGCTTTGCAAGTGATATTGTGTCAGCTGAGGATAGATTTTTTCCCTCAAAATTAAATCCCTGCTGAATTTGGCTACAGTAATTTGGGAGAGACAGATTAACTGGATATAAACCAGTGTTACTACAGCAAGATTTACTAATCTGCTTCAAATGCTGGGTGAATATCTCAGGTGTTGTTTTTTTAAAATTAATTTCAGTGTAATATCAAGGGCTGTGTTTCAGAATTTCTACTCTCAGGATCCTTTATATTTATCCATATTTACCATTTAAAAAAGCTAAAATTGACACATTTCTGGAACATTTATTGAACATAAAAATAACAATATTAAACACATTAGATATTAACATAAATAAAATATTTTATGGAAAACCCCACATTTTTAACAAATAAGAAATAATAATGAAAACAGTTGCATTTTACAATTTTCTTTAATATCTGGCATATAACTTTGATTTCACAGACCCCACTGAAAAAGTCAAAACCCTCGTCTAGGGGTTGATAGATAAAAACTCTTATTAAACAGGAATGGGGAACTCATAACCATCCAGTCACAGCAGAGGATAGCAGTTGCAACATATTTCAATACACAAATAACAGATGGATCATTAATTGATTGATATTATGTAGGATAACCTTTTGGAGAATAAATAAGACCTGGTGAAATAGTATTGTCTGATAAATTGATTCCAATAATGAAGAGTCCATATTTTAACCCACGTTCTTGGTATATAAAACTAGTAGTTATGATTAAATACATGATGGTTGCTTCATTATTAGGCATATATACCATGGAGTTGGTATTGACTCCTAGCATTTTACAACTGAATATATAATTAATTTTAATACATTTGCAGCAATTTTAAATCTTTGTGATTGAACAGGGATTAAAACACCAAATCTTTCTCATTTTAGAAGCAGATAGAAAATCCACACCTGAAAGTGTCTTTTCACAAAATATTTCTATGTATTATTATGTAGCTCCAGATGAGCTTATTGTTTTTCCTTATTTTATTGATGTTATCGATATCTCATTAATTTTAATGCAGTAGAATAAGATAGTAACATTACTGCCTCAGCTTTTTATTTTTACATATTTAACATGTGCTAGCAACAACAAATTTATCTAATCAGCAAAACCCAAAGTCAAAGTTTTTTATTTTTTATTTTAACATTTGAAGCACAAAATCCAGAAGCAATTTCTGGAAGTAGAACCTGCATTTTCCTTCACATCTTACAATACCTTATAATTAACTCATGGAGACGTTTTTCCCCCTGCCATACAAATTTAGATATATCCTTCTGCCTTGTTTAATTGGTACATCAGTTGTCAAAACAGGGTATTATCTGAAATGAAAATAACATTTCTAGGTAAAACATTCATCTTAATCACATACATTCTATCTAACAATGACAATTGTAATTTGTCCCATCTTCATTTGTGTCTTAACACAATAGTTATTGTAAAATAACATACAATTCATATTTGTCATAGTTATACCCAAATATTTTATCTACTTCTTAAGCTGAAAACCTGTTTCATTCATCAGTTCTATTTGATTTTGCAGCTTACTGGTTTTTACCAGGTTGAGAAGAAATTTCTGTATGGCTTTGAGACTATATGACATTGTACATTTTTTTGCATCATATCCTTGACATTTGGGCATATGTTGGTTGTTATTTATGTCTTAGGCCTGAGCAGTGTAGTTGCTAGCCTGAATATTAAGAAGACACCTGTTTTGTGCTTCTATTCCTGCATTACGGCAGAAAATCTTTAGGATTGTCGTCGTCCCCTTCCCCATCTACAAAATTAAATTCTTCAACTGGATTTAACTATTTAAAAACGTTTCCTTCCCACTCCACCAGTTTCCATTTAAATTTATAAATACATCAGTCTCTTTGCTCTTTCCCAACATACACATTGGATGGATCATTACATGTTTAAAATAGAAACAACTCTCTATACTGTTATGGGACAATTACAGGGTTGGAAGATGTTTTGCAATTCACTGATGCTGGCAGGGCATCCATGCATACGTTTGCTTGATGCCCCCCTGTTTTTTGTGGGGAGGGTAATTGTTTAAAATACAGCTGGCATTTTCAAGGGGACAGATTGTGATTAATATTTAAGGGTGTTATTTAAATATTGCAAGGCGCAACTTGAAGTAGGTCAGTGCAGGGCCACTCTGTTATGTAAAGAGTCCTTGTTACTTGTCAACTGACATATAATTCGGCATGGTTTAGTATTCCAAAATGTATTATTTCATAGAAATGGCCACCACACGGTCAGACAGGAGTATATTTAAAGACAACATCTCAGCTGCTTTGTAAAGAATTAGTCATCAGTGCAGATGTAACAGACCAATTTCTGTCTTTTAAAGTGACTTAAGCCTGCTTTTCAGAACACGACAGAGAGAAATTGTGCTGTGACGGAGTCTTGTCCTATAGGAGATGGAAGAGCAGGATTGTAGTTGACTTTATTTCTTCACTGCTGATTTAACCCCCTCTGGCACTGTAGAGTAGGGGTGTCAAACTCGTGTCGTCACGGCAGCATCACGTAACATATTGTGACTTCCCCCCCTTCGCTAGACCAGGTATGGGTGTGGCCAGCATGTGATACATCCGGCCCGCAGGCCACACACCGGCCGTGCATGCTCAGCAGACCAGTTATTGCACTGGTTGAATCCCACCACTGGATACAATGATTCGATTTCATTAATGTTTATTTTACATGGTTGGTTACTTTATACATATATTAATGGTGGCTGCTCTGAACACCATTTGGAGGGGGAAAGCTTGGCTGAGGGTGGGAGGAGAGACTTATTGGGGATGGGGGGGAGGGCAAAGGGATGATTTTCCAAAGAGGGAGCTTGAATAAAATCCATTTCAAATAAGTCAATGAGGGGAGAATTATTAGTTTTGTTTGCTAAATTAATATTGATTTCCTGTTTGTGAGCCAGGTGTGTTTGGATATTAAATGGTAGCGTTGTCCCATTGAGCATCTAAGGAGAAAACTGGGAATAAATTGACTTTGCTTTCTATCAAAAAAAACCCTCCCTATTGTTGGAAGAAATATCCATCTGGTTCAGTTCCAAGCCGGGAAAAAGACACTGGAAACATGGAGGCTGTTTGGAAAGATGGTTTATTGATGAAGCAGAACCACCAAGCACATGGTTCTGATGTAGCTGACCACATGGAGTTGAAAGTGAGGTGTTTTATACTTTCTCTTCGGCTTTGAATTTGAGCTTCCTGTTCCTGTGCAAGAACATGTATTCTATTGGCTGTTGTCAGGCTTCCATGGGACTATGTAGAGGTCATAGCTGGCTCTGTAGGTTGTCTGAGAAGTTTGATTGAAGTTTCTGAGGGTGATGCAATGTTCTTAGGAGATTGTGCAATGTAGCGAGCTCTGTGTTTTAGTGGGTTAATCCTATTATGTCGTGAAGGGGCGTACCTTAGTCCCGTCACCCTGGAGCTGAAGGTCTTTTGTTTTGTAGATAGACTGGCCCAATCTTTCTCAGTGGGCACAAAACATCTGCTGGGGTGGGTGGGAGTTGAGGCTCTGAGTTTCTGTCTCCCTTAAGATTTTTTATTTCTCTTTTAGGGGAAATATTATATTCTGCCTTTTTAAAATATTCCTCAAAATATTGCATTCTTCTAGGAGGTGCTAGCTTTCTTCACTATTATGGTGGATTTCTATCCTCGGTGTCTTGAGTGGCTGTGTACACTCACTATTATTTTCAAAATATTGATGATTTTTTTGTGTGGCTTTCTTGGACATGCATGTTGGTTTCCTTGCTTGCTTGTTTCTGCTGCTCAGGAAGGGGATTTTTACAAAAGAGAGTCTGGTATTTCTCTAGAGCATCTAGACTTCTTTTCAAACGATGCAGTACCCTCGAAAGTCATTTTGAAAATTTTCTATATGTTTTGACTTAAAATCTTAAATTCCTGGATTCATTCTTATCAACAGTTTTGGTTATGGCTCAATAAACCCACCTCCTACTCTTTTTTTGGAAATCACCTAGGAATTTATTTTAAAAACCGATGCTCCATGTCAGTTCTGTATAGGATTTTTATAGCAGGTTTGTCTGAATTAAAATAATAATAATTTACCATACCAAATTGCAACCTGAATTCAGCTTCAGGGGAAAAAAAGATAAATCCAATACCTTGGCAGTAATAAAGGATCAAATTACAAATAATCCTCAAATGAAGACAATTTCTTTCAGGACTGTTCAAAGTTGCAACTGAGCTGAAAAAAAGTGATTTAAATAACTGTTGCATCAGTCACATGATCAAAATTTGGTTACTTGGCAACTGGCATGTATTTACGACAGTTGCAACTTTTCATAATCATTGGTGAACCCCAAAATGCCATCCCTGGCTGGTCACACTCACCCCGCCCCTCCCAGGAGTCTCCATGTGGCCCGTTCATCATTCCAAGTAAGTGCAGAGGGTCTGGGAGGGCAAAAAATGGGCATACCAGAGGTTCTAGAAGTCCAGAAATGGGCCTGTTTCCGGCCTTCAGAGGGCCTCCGGACCCCAGGGGAAGCAGTTTTCGACCTCCCGGAGGCTTGAGGAAAGCCTCTGGAGCCTGTTGAGGGCAAAAAAATGCCCCTCAGCTGGGTGAGTAGGCCACGGCCATCATGGCCACACCCACCCAGCAACGAGGCAGCGAACCCGTTGCTAAAGGATCTGAAGGCCACCCCTGCCCTGAACTACTGCAGCATAAAAAGATACACAATCAGGTGCGAATCATTTAAAAGCTGTATTGCTTAGCAACAAAAGTTCCAGTCCCAATTCTGATCATAAAAATGTGGTTTATCTATATAAGCTTAGTTGAAGTTTTCTGTCCGTTTAGTGACTGTCCAAAGTTACAACGAAAAAAAAAAAGACTTATGACCATTTTTCGCAGTTAAGACCATTGCAGCATCTCCAAGGTCATATGAACAAAATTCGGACACTTGGCAACTGGTTCATATTTATGATGGTTGCAGTGTTCCGGGGATCACTTCACTTTGTGACCTTCAGGCAAGCAAAGTCAATGGGGAAGTCAGATTCACTTAACATCTTAATTTAACATCTGCAGTGATTCCCTTAACAAATGTGGCAAGAAAGGTAATAAAAAGGGGGCAAAATTCACTTAACAAATGTCTCGCTTAGCAACAGAAATGTTGGGCTCAATTGAGGTCGTAAGTCAAGGACTACCTGTATTGCATGAAGATACTCTTGTTTTTCTATTTTTCTTTTTTCTTTTCTTTTTGCATTCATAGATCATAGTTTAACCCAGACTCCCCATCTTTTTTGGAATGAGCTGATAGCCAAATGAAATTCTTATTCAAAGTTTGGATGGGAACTGGAAGTTATATTTCTGATTTTCTTCTCTCCTCCCCCCCCCCCCATGAGTGAATTTTGCATTCATTTTAGAGGTGGCTCTTTCATTCAAACATAGTTCATTATTAATGGAATATTGCTCATGGCAGTTCTGGATCCAACTTGACAATTCAATTAATTACATCAGGCTTGGTATATTGCTATTGTGCGAATTCTATTTAATTCGGGTGCCATCTTCTACTTCTCTTTTATGGCAAGAAAAAAAACCCATCTCAAAGGTTAGGAGCGATGCCATCGTTCCACTGATCTTAGGAAAGCCTTGAGGCCATAAAAATGCATGTGGCTTCATTGCTAGTTTGAGAAAACTTTGTTTTTAAAAATGAACGTTGTTGGCACGTCACTCAAAGAGTTTAGGTCTCCTGCTGCAATGCCAATTTTTCAGTGTACAAAAAGATTTGCTCTCTTCGAAAATAGAAGCATAAACCTCTATTAAAAGGTGTTTTCCTGAATCTCTCCATTTTAAAGAGAATGGAGAATAACTTTTCTTTCCCTGCATCATATTTCTCTATTCTCTGAAGAAAGTATGAGAGCCTACATTTGTATGACTTTCTCTCTTATGGTGATCATTTTAAAATATTCTAATAGTCTCTACAGTGCAATGGGCAACATACATATATTTCCCTTTGTGGCCACACAAATATATTTATAGTATATTTCATATATATTTCAACTCTCATATAATAACAGAAGTATCATTGGGTCTATTACGGCAGTTTCACTTTTGTATTTTTTAATGAAAAAAATGGCATGGCACAAATATGGACGTGTATGCTTATATGGCCCACAGAGTTACAAGAAGATTAACTGCAACAATGAAAAGGAATATTGTAGGAATACCAAAAAAGTTCATTGATCTGTCAACCAAAGCCTGGGAAATGTTGTTCAATTTACAGCAGCTTCAGTCACCTGGAGCTTTAACTGCATCCAGTTAGTCATGTCATAGAAACACCTTTACCTGGTCAAATAGCTCTCTCCCCACCCCTATTGCCCAAAATTCTGGACGCTGAAACCAAAAACCCCTCCATTAAAGAGGTAGCACTGTTGTAGTCACAGGTACCACAAAATTTGACTGGAAAGGAACTAGTGAAATCATAAAACTTTATGATTTCCAACGTAAGGACTTGGTACTTGGCAAAGTAGTTTGAAGCTTTGTATTCCACAAATAATGGGTTTTGGCTCAGTTGCTACGTTTGTCTTCTGCTAGTACCTCCTGATAAGGAGATGTACCTGGGAATGGTTGACGGTGCTAAGTATATTGTAGGAAGAAGGTCAGAGAGTTGGCTGTAATCTGGACGATACTGCCTCATGAATCAAGTTGTTGGCCACTACAGAATAGGTTCCTGCTGTGGCCTCTCTATTGTTCAGAGCTAAGGTACCACAAATGGTATCCAGAATATACCATGAAGTACTGCATCTTTTAAAAAAGGAATAATTCATTTGCTGGTGAACGTCTTTTTATTTACACACACACACACACACGATCATTCCCTTTTTCCCTGCTCAGCAGCATTTGTCTGAAATATCAATTCTCGAGCATGATTGATCATTTAAGTAAACCTGACACATCAGGAAAACAATCAGCCTGAATCAATATTTCTTAGTTGAGCAGAGAAAATAAATTGGCATTCACAAGCTCAATTTTGCCACATCACAATTTCACAATTAGAAGAATCCTGTTCAAAATTATGTGAATAGTGCATGCACATGATCACATATTAGTTACCTCCTGAGGTTGCACAAATACCTACCTTGTCCTTAAATGGGGTAGATATTGCAACTCTATTTACTTGAATACTTCCCTATTCCTGTTTTTCACATTGTTATCCATGGTTTACAACCCATTAAAGTATTGGCTGTTGCACATCACCCATAATACTTTCTTAACAAATGTTTCTTTTTTAATTTAGAAGAGAAGAAGAGGTAGAATTGTTATTTCCAGTAGGTAGAAAGTTTTAAAAAGTCTTCTTTTAAATCAATTTTATCTAAGCGATAACTTAGGGTTGATTTAGAAGACAGAAGGAATGGCCTTGAATGACAGGAGGAAGAGCTGCTACAAGGCAGTAGTCAAATAAGAGAATCTTGAACTCAGGCCAAGAAAATAGCAATAGCACATATATAGCGCTTTACAGTGCTTTACAGCTCTGTCTAAGCGGTTTACAGAGTCAGCATATTGCCCTCAACAATTTGGGTCCTCATTTTACCCACCTCGGAAAGATGCAAGGTTGAGTCAGCCTTGAGCCTGGTGGGATTTGAACTGCCAAATAGCAGTCAGTCAGCAGAAGTAGTTTACAGTACTGCATTCTAACCGCTGCGCCACCGTGGCTCAAATAAGTTGAAAAAAGGTCTCAGATAAACCGCTTGCTAATTCACACAAAGATAAGGGAAAGAAAGGGGAAGCACATTCAGACTTGGAAAAATTATCTTACTATAACTATTACCATAAAAGTAATCCTTTTAACAAAAATAATATTTTAACAAAAATTATGCACTATTAGCAGCATCAATCTACTTGGCGTTTAATGTGTCCCATGTATATGTCAGACAATGTCCTCTCAGACAAGTGAATGTACAAAGTATTAAACCATTCTTATAGATCAATTGACTGTCAATGTATCTGATTGTCAGGCCTACATTTATGTCTGTTGGATTTTGGGCCTGCCACACTTTCTATTATTCTACTATTTATTTTCTGGGAGGGGGGATAGTACAGTGTGGGAGATATGTAGCCATAATAACATTCTTTCTAGAATGCCAAGGTCATCCTTTGTCTTTGCACCTAACTGGAACGAGATGGGCAAACCTGCCAGCATGGCAGAGAGAGATTGGACCATGTGACGGACTTGTGGGTGTGAGGGCAGGATCCTGAACTTTCAACTGAGGGGTGGAAACCTGCGAATCTTCAGATTTGGGTTTCACCAGTTTGTGCTAACATGTCTGTCCTAATAAATTGGAACTTTGAGGAATGCTTTGCCTTGGAGTCTGGTTTGATCAGGGATGATATTTGGAACGCTGACACTGCCATGCCTTTTTTTTTGCTTTGTTTTCTCTAACATAGGATGGCATAAGGGCCAGCCATATATAAAAGTTCCGAAAGTGCGAAACTTTATCCAGTGGATGAGAACCCAAGAGGAAGCTTCTTACTTGGACAAAGTCGTCATTGGGGGATACCATCGTTTCCCGCCACTGCCAAAAACCTTTGCAGAATATTGTAAAAATTTGAATGGTATGCCAGTTTCCTTCTGCAGGCCAGTTTGGAGTAGCCCTTATTGGCAGGCAAAATATTTCTGTGCACCCGTGCCCAGTGGACATATTTATAGGTGCTGAGAGTTTGTCACTAGTTAAAGTTGTAGCAAAGCGTAACCGTTCTTCATCATTCGTTATCCCCTTTTAAACGTTGTAAGACCAGTAGTTTAAATAATTGGAATCAAAATAAGCAGCATCTTATTTTACCTCCATGTCAAAAAAACAGCTGGACGACGTTTACATTTAGAAAGTGACACTATAATATCAGGAGTCTCCAACCCTGGCAACTTTATGACTTGTGGACTTCAACTCCCAGAATTCCTCAGCCAGCAAGTCATAAAGTTGCCAAGGTTGGAGACCCCTGAACTATATGGTGTCCCCTAATTGAAGATCACCGTGCAAATGGAGGAACAGAGAATGTTTCCGGTTTATAGTTTATGATCTCATGATGGAATGACTCTTGTCAACAGGATTGTTTCTTTATTCATCCACGTGGCCAGTTTGAGACTGTTGGGGGATTAACTCCACAATGCACAAAGTGTCCTAAATAGGATGAGCATGAGAGGAACTCTGGACACATCCCATAATAGTGGACACATCCCGTAACTTTATAAGGATGCCTGCCTCTTTTGTGCCTTTAAAGGAGGCTTATGGGTTGTACTCGAGACAGACTATAAACCAGATTTTCTCAATTGTTTGCAAAATAAACTTCTTCGGAATAGTGCTGTGCTAGTTTAAAAACAATAACCATGTTAGATTCTTTGCCATCTGAATTTTACCTGTATTATAAATACTTGTATTTATTTGGTGCTATCTTCCTTAAAAATTGCATTTCAGAAGAATTAGTTTTGATATCCATCAGTGAAATTGAGAAGGAGATTGACAGTTTGCACTACAGGGAACAGAAGCACATTGCTTTTCAAGGGATAATTAGCTCTATAAGATGTGTCAGCTGCAGCAGTACCTCCCAGGATGCCTCAGGAGAATCACCAATGCAGGTATGGTACTTCAACATTAATAGCCTAGCACTCAAGACAGTACGAGTATGATTAAAACTGAGATAGTCTGTATTTGAATTGAAAGAACCTGTAGTGATGACTTCTTAACTTAATTTTTTTCCCCTCTTATTTTGAACATGTGTAAAATTAGAAAGTTATGGTTTAAGCTTTCGTGATACCGTGACCTTTTTAAAGAAAGATCTTGATATATGTCGTCGTTTTCTACATTGTTTGACTAAAGCGGTGGAAATAAATTGGAAGGGTGTGAGAGAGAACTTTATATCTTAGTTAAGATCCTGTGGGATTTTTTTTTTGCACCTGCTGAATTGATCCTGCTATTTGGGGTAATGAAACTGAATCTAGTTTTTTGTTTAAAAAAAAAAAAGGAAATTACTAAGTGGTGGACAGTGTGTAAATCTGATTTAAAATTATTTCTGCAGATCGAAAAAACCTCATCAGTAGGTACTTCTTTGTCAGAACACCAGCAAGCGAGAGAATCAACTTCTAAGCAGAAATCACCATCTGTGGTGCAACAAACCATAGTAACCAGGAGTTGTGCAAAGAGACAGATTTCAGCTGTAAAGTAAGGAAGTGTTGGCTTTTGAAGTGGAACAGAACTTCTAGTTTCTCTGGCAATTGTGTATTTTACTTTACAATCCAGTGGTGGCAAACCTTTTGGCCTTGGGGTGTCAAAAATTTGGAAAACACCTCCCTTGACTCTGTTGAGGTGTCTCACACACACATCTGACCCCCGAGCAAAAGAGAAACAGTCTTCTACTCGCCTCTTCCCCCAACCCCAATCTAATAAGCCACCCTGAACAGCAGCACCAAGGCTAGGCCTGAAAAATATTCAGCAGACTGAAAAGAATAGGATGGAACTTAACAGGGGTGCATGTGAAGATTTGCATCCAGGTAGGAAAAAGGAGAGGCACAGATTAAAGATGGGGAAGACTTGCCTTATCAGTAGTGCCTCATCTTACACTCTTGTCACTTACTCGCATCATCGTACAGTACATTTAAACATTGGTTGCTTAATATCACCCAGCCTCACAGACTAGCAAAACATACAAAACAGAACTAATTGGTAATAGAAGCGTTTCGATTCTCTTTGGAAACATAATTATGTGATCTGAGCTCACGGTAAATGAAGCTGTTTTACTGTAAAATAATGGACGCCTCCAAAGAAACGCTTGACGCTTGTTAACTCTTATTTTTAAGGACCGTGGATCACCCTCCTGTGTCTTCTCAGCATTCGTATTTGACAAGGTCAACAAGCAAAAAAAGGAAGTAAGTAGCCAATTCTTCATATATATTCTTTTAAGCGGTGGTGACTTATTTCATTTTGCTGCCTCAGTAATTTATTTTTTATTTTTTTTAAAGTTCCAGGTTTTTTTTGCAAAACTGCTGTGTATTTTTGTACGGTTCAGAATGTGGGAAGGGAACTGAACCCGTTTCCCATTGTAACCTCATCTACACCTGCTAGATGGTTACCGGAAGAGGAATATACTCTTTTGGTTCAGGCAAATAATGCGGGAATCTTCTATCCATGCTGTTTTATTCTGTCAGCTTCCTTTAAAATGAGGGTGTTTTTAAATTGTGAGGAGCAAGAGTGCTTTCAGTCTACGTATTTTGCTCAGTCACTGAGCATCTGTCTTCAAGGGGAGCATAAATGCTGTAAGTTAACACTAACTTGGGTCAAATGTCAGGATGCACATATGTAAGTGTCATGGCTTGTTGGCCCCCGGCCCTTCCAGCAGCAAATCAGATGAGGCAATGGCATGGGAGTCAGGGTCAGCATCAAGGCAACCTGAGAGCTCCGAGGGGGAAGAGGGAATGGAGCTGGCAGAGAGAGGGGGGGGAGCAGAGCCTGGGCCCTCCGGCAGCCCTCAGATGGAGAGTCAACAGGCCCCAGGTCTGGAGGTGGTTGATGAGGGAGAGGAGGAACAGCTGCATCCAGTGCCTGATGTGCAGAAGGCAGAGGAGAAGAGAGCAGTGGAAATCAATGGGCCAGTCCTTGGGATGGAAGAACCACTGCTGCTAGTAAAGCCCCACCCTAGCTCTGGGGATAAAAGGCAGGGAGCGGAGATGAATAGATGTGGCAGACAACTGTTCATCTCCCTGCCGGACAGACTTGTTAGCCTGCGGTGAGAGAGAAACTTTTTGCCGGGGCTGCCAGCACTCCTAATAAAGGAATCATTGCTTCAACTACAGAGAGTTTGTCGTGTTTGGGGAGCTGGGTCAAAACAGTAAGGGTTGAATTTATGTGATGTTGTCATCACATGTTTCTTAGCATTTTTGTCCTAATTGGCAGTAGATGCTGGCGCTTCTCTCCACTTTCCTCAATAGCTATTAGTGACTCACCTGAGATCTGGTTTTCCCCAGCCAGACTACTAACAATAGTTTTGGAGCAGGGGGAAGAGCAGGAAAATTAAATGGGAAGGATGGGGAATCCCCTTCACCTGGGTGCTTATCAACATATGCTCACATGCCAGCTGTGCCATATTTTCTTTTTGACTCACAACATAAGATTAGTCGCCTCGAGGTTCTATGAATTAAAAATCGTAATTGCGGATAATACGATCAGATACTTTGCTGCTCTCAGTGACGATCTGCTTGGATTTTTGAAGGTTGCCCAATTTTTCGCAAGATAATTCCGACGCCAATAAAGACAATGCAGAAGTGGTGGAAACAGCGCAGACGCCCCAAAGTATGTATTTTGCCTCTGAAGGTTATATTGGTAACTTCCAGCTAGGCTGGAAAGCAAATAGTAATAATATGCTTCCTCCGTCTCTGATGTTATTGTTAATATGAGTGTGTATATATATACATATATATATATGGTTTTTCCATGGTTGCCAAGGTAAAGTTTCATTTTTCCTGTGCTGCTTAGCTCCTTGGTGCTTATTGGAGGAGAAATAGTAATGACATTGCCTGGAATAGGTCAGCCTTGCTTTTTTAAATTTCGGATTGATTCCTTCTTAGGAGGTGCAGCGGTTTTACTTCCTTACGAATGTAGCAATGTGATTTAGGACATGGGTCCTCAACCCCCAGTCCGTGTAACAGCACCGGACTGCAGCATGCCAGTAACCGGTCCGCGCAAACAAGCGAAGCCCCATCCGCGGGATGCACATGAAACCACGCCCCTTCCGGTCTGCGGAGATATCCTCTCCACGGAACCGGTCCCTGGTGCTTGAAAGGTTGGGGGGCTCATTCAGGATCCATCTTATAGTTCAGGGGTGTCAAACTCACGGCGTCATCCCGTGACGTACCGCGACCTTTTCCCCTTTCGCTAAACGGCTTGGGCATGGCCAATATCTGGCTCGCGGCCCGAGAGTTTGACACCCCCATTGTGGATCCTTACTGTTTATTTTGCCTTATTTTATTCTGGTATGCAGATCTAGTATACAAAATAGCTAAATTAAGCTTTTAATTTAATTTAATTTGTTTAGCTAAATAGCTAAACAAACAATTTATTTATTTTTTAAAGCCAATGGTTCCTTGGGATCAGGAGGAGGACTCCAATGCCATGACAGCTGGTATTAACCCAACAATTGAAGTTTGCTGCAGTGCTGGTTAATATTCCTCTTGAATATATGCCTGCCTCCAAATTGCATTGAAAGAGATGCATAATCTTAGACTTTCACTGAAATCATTAATGCAGCTTTTTTGCATTATTCACTTTCATTCATTTCATGAATGCAGCATTTTGGATGGCATAATCTCATGACTCTTGCCATTGGGAGTTAATTCTATTGTACAAATTAAAGATGAATGAGAGTCTGTAAAAATAATCTAAAGCAGAATAGATGACACATTAATCATTCAATTAACCATCAACTAATTTGTTTTCCTAGTCATAAAAAAAAAATCTATTAATACAATTGCAGTATGTACTTTAGTCTTTAATAATGACCTGTCCTATTTAGCGGCTAGATTTCTGTCAGGAGCTATTAAGCAACTTTATGGAAGGGACTGTATCATAAAATAAAAGTTAATTTGTATTGCATTTATCTATTACATTAGTACTTCTTGTGGTTATCTTTATTATAATTACTATTTGTGCTTCTCTCCTTTTAGTCTTTGGACTAACACTATATATCAGTGGCCATAAAATATAAGAAATGTTATATGTATTACAAAGCTAGAAAGGTTACTCAAGAGTATTGGATTGGCAGATATTCTTAGATTATGGCGAGCAACTTTTTCCAAGCGGAGGACTCCAGTTCAATTTTAGAACACCTGCGAGTGCATTTTTAAAAAGTAGTAGGTAGAATGAGAACAAAAGCTAAATTTGAGTTCATCTAGTGAAAAATTAAATATAGTTAATAACTGCTTCCAGTGACTTCCCTGTGGGAAGAAGCAAAAACCAAACAAACATTAATTAAGTAACAGATCTTGGAGGTTGTATAGTTGTGACTTAAAATAGCTTTTATATTGTGCCCGTTGTAGAAAAATGGGCAGTCCTATCAATCAATCAAATAAATGAATAAATAATCCTGCATGCCACAGAAGACTTTAAGGACTCTTTCCTCCCCCCCCCCCCAAAAAAAAGTCACAATTCCTAGTAAGTTATGAGAAAGTCTGTATAAAAATGCTGTTTCTAGTGGCGCAACTGTGGGTCTCTCCTTCAGGGATCAACTCCAGATGATAATCCCACGTAACATTGGTTGGCTTTCAAAGCAGAATTGGTTTTTGGGAGGGGGGATTTTCTTCTTGGCTTTCTGCTTTTTTTTATGAAACGTGATCAAAGCTGATTATGCAAGATCCAATGTTGGTCGGTCACCGGGACCAGAAGCGCCTGGGAAAAGGGCCCCTTGTCAGTCAACAGGAGTGTTGATTTACCACCAGCTTAATAAATACCGAAACAGCAGCCAATCGCCGGCCATCAACACACCAATCAACCAATAGGAAGGCGCCATATAAATACGAAACCTAGAATAGCCCGAAGCACATATTCCGGTAGAGAGAAGTTCTCCGAGGATGGGCTCCAGGACGAATCCAAAAGCTCAGAAGACTAAACCTTGGTGACCAACCAAAATTGGATCTTGCAAACATTATCCTGAGACACAAAGATTTGCCTTCATTCGTAAAAGCTGATGGTTTTTAGTTCATAGCGCTGGAGAGATTAGGGCAGGAGTAAATTCAAAAATTTTCCCTACTGGTTCTGTGGGTGTGTCTCGGTGGGCGTGGCAGGGGGAAGGATACTGCAAAATCTCCCTTCCCTCCTCACTCTGAGGCCAGCCAGAGGTGGTATTTGCCGGTTCTCCAAACTACTCAAAATTTCTCCTACAAGTTCTCCAGAACCTGCTGAATTTCACCCCTGGCTTAGGAATAGTTTGCGTTTCTATCCGCCAGGATCAGGGAGGGGGTTCTACTTATCTTCCCTAACGGTTCAGAGTTGCGCTGAAAGTGCGCATGCGCAGA
>JANHFT010002798.1:46891-57473 GCA_032467955.1 Pseudoxenodon macrops | reverse complement strand
GCAGAAAATACGACTTCAGCAACAGAGTGGTCAATGCCTGGAATGCTCTACCTGACTCTGTGGTTTCTTCCCCAAACTCCCAAAATTTTAACCTTAGACTGTCTCCCGTTGACCTCACCCCATTCCTAAGAGGTCTGTAAGGGGCGTGCATAAGCGCACCAGCGTGCCTACCGTCCCAGTCCTAATGTCCCCATGTATTTGTATCCATTTCATGTATTAATAACCATGTTTATACCTATATCTGTTATCGAATATGTGCTTGACAAAATGAATAAAATAAAATAAATCCTCTTGCAGGAAAACAAACATGACATAACCCTGTGAGAATGTCTATGAGAGATTCCCTCCGTCCCCATCTTCCTCAAATGGAAGAAGAAAACAAAGATTCACAAACCAATAGTTGAGGAAGATGTGTGTTAATGATTTCCTCATTTGTGAAGTGAAAGGCTAATTTTGCAAGGGTTAATATGTTGCTTCCTTCTCTCTCCTGAAGCTGCTTCTGCCGGGTAATTATTCACCTTTTAAAATGGAACTTGTTAAAATGGCACCTAAATATGGCAATACAATGGTGACAGTGACTCTACTCTCTGGGGAGAGGAAGAAGCACATTTGTGTGGCTGAATCAGCATAATTTCAATTATATATAAAACATTTGGTGTCACTGTCTAAAAAATTATGGATCGATGACACATGAGGGATAGCAAAGCAGATAATTATTCAACATTGTAAGAAAGTTATTTCGGATCTGGATTATGGATATGTGCTCACTTTCTATTTATGAACTGTTGAAGCAATGAAATGCCTAATGAATATATATGCATATATTATATAAATGAAGGTGAATATTATTTCATCTGGTTGTTCCATAGTATGATTTTGTTTTATTATATTACTTTCTTTTTCGTTCACTCAATTTGCTCCTTTTGTAAAAAAGAAAAAAGAGAGACTTGTAAGCAATGTAGTATAAATATATTTCAGTGATTCTTTTGTAATAAAACATTTCAAGTAAATAAAAAATGAATTAACACAAGTCTCATCAAGATAATAGACATGCATTGATTTCAATTAAATGTTCTCTTTTCCATCTTTCTCAAAGAGAGCCTTAGTATAAAGAAAGTTAGAGGGTTGGCTTATAGAATAACAGAATAACAGAGTTGGAAGGGACCTTGGAGATCTTCTAGTCCAACCCCCTGCTTAGGCAGGGAACCCTACACCACTTCAGACAAATGGTTATCCAAAATCTTCCTTAAAACTTCCAGTGTTGGAGAATTCACAACTTCTGGAGGCAAGCTGTTCCACTGATTAATTGTTCTGTCAGGAAATTTCTCCTTAGTTCTAGGTTGCTTCTCTCTTTGATTAGTTTCCACCTATTGTTTCTTGTCCTGCCCTCAGGTGCTTTGGAGAATAGTTTGACTCCCTCTTCTTTGTGGCAGCCCCTGAAACTGCTATCATGTCTCCCCTAGTCTTCTTTTCATCAAACTAGACTTACCCAGTTTCTGCAACCGTTCTTCATATGTTTTAGCTTCCAGTCCCCTAATCATGTTTGTTGCTCTTCTCTGCACTCTTTCTAGAGTCTGTGTAAAAACTGTGTAAATAGTCCTCGACTTACAACAGTTCATTTAGTGACTATGTAAAGTTATAATGGCACTGAAAGAAGAGTCTTATTATCGTTTTTCAGAGTTACAACCTTTGCAGCATCCCCGTGACAATGTGATCAAAATCCAGATGCTTAACAACAAGTTAATATTTATGACTGTTGCTGTGTCCCGAGGTCATGTGATCCCCTTTTGCAATCTTTTGATCAGCAAATCAGTGGGGAAGCTAGATTCACTTAACAACTTATGAACTGCAGCGATTCACTTGGCAACTGTGGCAAGAAAGATGGTAAATTGGGGGGTGGGGACTCAGTTACCAAATGTCTCACTTAACAACAGAGATTTTGGGCTCAATTGTGGTCCTAAGACAAGGACCTCCTGTAATTGTTATTGCAGTATATTATGGAATTCCACTTCACCTGAGGATGGCTCCAATGAATTTAAAGTAAGCAATCTGCTTTGATAAGATATCTGTGTGAAGGGTTAGTCTTTTTCCCCCCTCACCTTCTTCCATATACGGTAATAGACAATTTAAGTAGTAGGGAGAGAAACAAATGAGGCAGTATAATCTTTGATAAGATAAACATGATATACACATGCTACATATATACATCCAGATGTTGCTCACTGTTAACTGCTGTTTGCATTTACTAAGTTTCCAAATGTACAGACCTGAAAGATCTAAACCCTCTCATAAATTGGATGAAATTTCTCTAATTTAGCAGAATAAACTTGAACCAAAAACAACCAGTGGTCATTAAATATTATTAAGAGCAGATTATCACAGCTGCAGAAACACATGTTCTTCCTAAAAGAGCTACCTGTAAATAAACCAAAATTAGCACTGCTGATTTGCCTGCAGAGATGAATGTGCCTCTGTCATGAGTGACAAACAGAAACTTTGGGGGGGGGGAAGCAAAATATTAACACCTGTGGAAAAACGAAGTTGTTTTCACCAATTGCTCTGGACTTGTATATGTAGAGAATTATATTCTCAGATCATCTTGATTTTCAACAAATCCCTAAAAGCAGCATCACATATTTTTCAAGAAAACTCTTTAATAAAGATTTCTCTATAGTAAATGCATGTTTAAAAATTCAGTTATCCGGCCCATACTGCCCACGTTGTCTCAATAAACTAAAACATAACATAAAGAGGAAAGAAGTCAGATTTAAGAATTGACATGCCTATTGTTACAAGCACCGTTCTGCACAGGTTTCTTCAAAAATATATTCCACTAGACTGAGTGGTAAACGTGATAAGAATTGCAGCTAATTATTCACATATTTTTTTTAATCTAACATCAGACTGGTAGCCCTATTAATCAGGAAGGCAGAGATAATGCAGTGATGATAGGTTGAATTGTGTGCAATGTATTTGCAGTACAGGTGATAACTTCTGCTATTAGCAGAAGAGAAATCCCATAGAGCTCTGTAATTAACATGATTCAAGATACCATCCTTTTTAAAGTCCCTTCTTAAAAAGTTGCTGTACTATGGCTACATCTGAGTTGCAGTTAAAAAGCCTCCATGATAATTGGATCTGTTGCATGTTATATCTAATCCATTACATTTTATAGGGTGTAGTCTTTTGTTTTGGTATAAACAGTGAACTGTGGAATCTGACCTCGACCAAGGGCATCTATATTGACTTACTTCTCCTAAATAGCACATTGCTTTACTACATTTGAGCATTGGTTCTGTCTTTGTAAGCTTATAGAAATCCATGGCTTTCTGATGTGGTTTCTGCATGCGTGAGAGACATTTTATCACTGACATAACAAGCATCATGCTGTGCTCTGTAGCAAAATATCGACACAATCAGTACAATATTCTTGCTTTAACCATAGAACCCACATTGTTTCTGGGTTTTAATAAGGACTTTAGGCACCATAAAATTTTGCCTGATATTTTATTTATTTAATCCGTCAAGCAGGTATTAGATAACAGATACAAGTATAAACATGGTTATGAATACATGAAATGGATATGAATAAAAGGGAATATTAGGACAGGGGCGGTAGGCACACTGGTGCGCTTATGCACGCGCACAATATCGTCAAGTGTGAGTAATTGAAGCCTCATAAGCAATGCAAATCTCTTGTACTTATGGGTATTAGCTTCTAAGAGAATATTTGGAAAGTACATTAATATCTGAACATCCAGCTTTTAAAAAAACTTTCCACTTTCAGTCTTGACTTAAAAATGTGACTATGCCCCAATAACTTGCATTCACACTTCAGTTTTAATCATGAAAATAATGTGGTTCCGGTTTATTTTTCAGCTTCTGTATTGATAGTACTGTGCTGTGTGAACAATTACTGCTATTGCGAACAAAGGGGCAGAAATCAAGACAGCTGGTTAATCTTGCTGGAACTGAAACATTTTCACATTTGAAGAACTCTTCAAAAATGAAATAGCTTGCGCCCCATCTTTCCACATCCCTCAAGCTGTTATTCTGAACAAGCAGGTGCCATCCTCTGCTCTCAGCAGGCATCTCAAAACTCTGAATAGGCTTCTTATCATAATTTGTTAACCACTTAGTTGTTTGATTTCTTGATTTTGCCTTGTATCTGTTAGGGGAAAGATTGATGATTTAACTGACCTATAAAACTAATGAATCAAAATGGTTCCATCTAAAATTAGTTATTTAATACACTAAACATGAATTGGAACCCAACTTAATACAAATATATAACTTTACCTAAGCAGAGGCTTGGTGAGGGATTATATTTTTCCATATGGAAGAGTTTCCTTGAATTCATGTGAGTTTGTATCTTTGTATTGTTGGAAGAAATGTCCTTCGGGGTTCAGTTCCAAGTGGGGATTCATGGAAGTTGTTTGGAAAGAAGGTTGATTGATGAACAGGATCACATGGTTTGAGTTCCTGAACAGAGAATGGCTGAGATGCTGAGAATGCCTTGGTTTTATGCCTTCTGTTGGGCATTGTCTTTGAGCTTGTATTCTGATTGGTTGTCAGACTCCCATGGGGTCATGCAGGGGCAACTCTGTAGGCTGTGTTCAAGTTTGGCTGAGCCTTGCTGGGTGGTGATGTAATGAAAGGGCTTTAGGCAATTCCTAATATGGCTGTCTGAAGGAGGTAGATCTTTGTTATGTTGAATAGACTGGCCCAGGGCATTTAAAAGGTGGGTGGCTGTTTCTGCTTTGAATTTCTATTTCTCATTTAGGGAAATATTCTACCTTTTTTTAAAGAGGAGAGTAGGTGCTAACTTCCAACAGTATCACCACTGCATTTGGGGAATTTCACCATACTGTTAGAATTGTGTGATTCTAGAGTAAAATTTGCTGAGTTTCTCAATTCTTCTTTGTTTAATATACAAACTAAAGCAAAAAAAAACATCAAAACTTATTAACTGTATATATTGAGTTCTTTTATTAATGTTGTACATCACTTAAGAATTCTAGTTAATTGAGGCAATGATTCTTCATTCTTGAAACGGAAAGCTGCTTTTTAAGCTGAAAATTTACTACATAAGAGAGGGTTAGGATTATAGTGGAGTAATAATGATTGATGTTATGATGCAGGTGGTCAAGGCAAGGCAGGCCTCTGGAGAGTTCTTTATTTCTCTTAACTAATGTTCCAGCCAATGGCCCTCCAATGACTGATAAGACTCCACCCACACCCTACCCTGAAGGCAGCCAACCTCACTCTTCCAAACACAGTACAAAGAAATACCACAGAGTAAGAGTATGCTGACAGGGCAAGATCCCAAGTCCCATCCACAAGGTAGAGACTAGGCACAAGACAAGGGCAGTCCTCAGGACAAGAAACAAGTTCCAGACAAGAAGTAGTTCCAAAGACACAGTGAAGCAGAGGCCAAACACTTTCCACAAGAGAAGGGCTAGGTCCAAAACAAAATGTGAAGAGCAATCTTCCAAGTGAGGCAAGGCAAACAGCAACAGGCACCAGTCAAAAGCCTGGGTACTTTAAGCCAAAGCAAATAATTTTATCTGGCAAAGACTAATTTACCACGGCTTCTCCTTTAAGTTACTCCCCTCCAGGTGTTCCTTGTGAGGAGGGGTGAGATGAGCTCCTCCTGAGCAGCTTTGCAGCCCTTCTCTGGGCCTACCTACATTCTCCTTGGCCTTGGATCAATGGAGTAGACAGATATTCCTCATGAGAGAAGATCGGCTGCCTATTAGCACTACTGTCAGTCAGCACCGATCCTCCCCTGTGTCTGTGCAGGCAGGCAGCTCTCCATCTGGGTGACCACCTCCCCCAATGCCTGAGAGACCTGAGACATCATCATTCTTAGCCCCTGGCATGCCTTTCCTGTCAGACAGTCTGAGTTCCAACTCCTACTCCTACTCTCCCGAACCAGGCTCTGATGGGGCCATGTCAGATTGGTATTTAGCAAGTTGTTTTGTTATTTGCTATTTTTTTTGTAAATATCTACCATTTGTAAATAGCTACAGGTGTAGTATAAGAGTAGCAACTTGTGGTATTTCAGAAATTGCTGCACTACAACACTTAGCATCTCTAAAATGCATGCCCAATGGTGAGAGATACTGAGATTTGTAATTAGCAATAGCCAGAAGACTACATGCTGACTTCATAAGAGATTTATATTTCTAGGTTGGAATATGGCAGTGGAGTGAAAATGTATTTTATTTAGTTGTGACAAAAGGAGTAGAAGCAGAATAAGATCACTAAGGGTTATAACAATTAACCTTGATAGGTAAGTATGCAAAATATAATTTAAAAATGATACATGCTATCTAATAGAGTTTAGTGTTATTACAATGAGTCCTTCAACATGTCGAAGGACAAAGCATGCAGAACACTTCTAAATAAAAATGGATAATGTCTGAAGTATGTTAAACAACCAAATCCTCCTCATGGAGCATTTTTTTAAAAATATGGCATTCTTGCTCCTAGGTAGCCACTTGTCTGTTGATATTATATTCCAGTTAAGTAGATGGATGACCTTGATATAGACTAATAAAACATTGTGACATGGTTAACACAAAATACTTGAGTTTTAATCTTAGTTGCCTAGACATACAACGGAGTATAGCTTTAGATGTTAGAACATAGCTTTAGATGTGCATAGAAAGTACTGTATCTGATTCTGTTTTCTTCTGTTTGAAGTTTTCATAATATCCATACATCCTGACAGTTCATTTAGTGACTGTTTATTTATTTATTTATTTTATTTATTGTCATTGTACGTATATATACACAGTATAACCATACAGCGAAATTCGTGTAACACCCAGAGGCCAGACCAACACACATGACAATCCCCAAACACCCCCACCCACCAAAAAATTCCCCACCCCTAACCACCCAAGCATCCACACAACAGACCCAGCAATGCTGTCCAACAACTCATTGATAGTGGCCCTTTAGTTCATTGTTGAGTGCAATTATAGCTCTGAGATAAAAGCTATTCAGAAGATGTGTGATCCAAGTTCTAATAGTTCGAAGTTACAACAGAAATGAAAAAGGTTACTTATGACCATTTTTCACACTTAACATCCTTTGTAGCATCCCCATGATCACGTGATCAAAATTCAGGCACTTGGCAACTGACTCATATTTATGACTGTTGCTGTGTTCCGAGGATCATGCGATCCCCTTTTGCAACCTTCTGACAAGCAAAATCAATGGGGAAGCCAGATTCACTTAACCATGTTATTAACTTTATCAACTGCAGTGATTCGCTTAACAACTGTGGCAAGAAAGGTTGTAAAATGGGGCAAAGGTCACTTAACAAATGTCCCCCTTAGCAACAGAAATGATGGGCTCAATTGTGGTCGAGGATTAGCTGTAAAATCATAGCAGTATCAATTTTCAAGTATGTACAGTATCTCTTTTAAGAATAGATAGATATCTGTAGTTTAAAATTCATACTCTATGATTCAGGGTGCAGAAATAGTGATAGATATTTCTTATTCACAGTGCAGACTTAAATAATAAAGATAATGATGAGTTCTGTGACTGTATTTGGGATCAAGGTATTATTATGTGAAATCGAACATTTCCAGCTGTCCATGGTATTAGTTGCCTTCTGGAGTGCCACAACCCCTGATATGGCTTTGCCTAGTCTGCCAAATAATTCTAAATCTACTCATGAATTAGGAAACCATTGTAGAAGATTGGGAAAGTCTAAAATAGTACTATGCAGTGGGGTGGTAAGAGAAAAATCTTTCTCAGCGCTAGGTTTTATTTTATCACCAGCTGATAAAACAAAGTGTGAAAGAAAGAAGGCAGGGAAAGAAATAAAAATTAGAGGTGATAAACATGAAGCAAAATAAACTTGCCTCTCCTAGTTGAAATAAAGCTGTGGCTGAAGTTGCTTTTAGTGGCTATTATCAGTCTTTCCTGTAATACTCTCTTGTTTTTATCAAAGTTGACTTAAAATGTATTATTCATTTTTTTTTAAAGTAGCATGGATGGTCCCAGTAAATAACTGTTGCTTGAAAGCCTCATCTTAGCAGCTGATTTTCTTTTAGATCCTGAAACCACTTTTTATTACTATTGCCTAGAAATGACATACATAATTTACTTTGGGTATGCTCATGTAGCAACTCTGCTTTGCAAGCTGCACTGGTTGCTTCTTTGCTTCTGGGCTTGATTTGAGGTGTTGGTCATTAACTAAAAAGCACTACATGACTTAGGACCTGGGTACTTGAGGGACCTGCCTCCCTTAGGAACTGCCCACCCTGTCTGATCTGGCAGGGCTGCTAAACTCCAGGTTGCATCAGTTAAATAATGCTATCTATTGTGAATCCATAGGGACACCTTCACTGCAGCAGTATCTGCCCTCTGGAATCAGGTTTTCCCCACCCAGCATCTCTGCTACTGTCCAGAAGAGTTCTGAAGGCCTGGGATGTTTTGGGGGCACTTTGTCAGGAAAAAAAAAGGCAAGGGACTGAGTTTTGCATAAATATTTTAATATGTCTGAAGATTGATAATAGGGATATAATTGTCCTTAAAGAAATTTCTACTGGAATTTTACATAAGAGAAAATAGTACCTTTTTTTTTTGGTTGAAACAGAAAAAGATTCCATTTCAATGGATCAAACTGGAAGCTATGAGTTCTTACTTTTAAACAGTAGAGGTTTTTATTCAATTCCCCTGGAGTGGGGAGGGAATGGAGATTTTGCAGTATCCTTTCCCTGCCACGCCCAAGCCACGCCCACCAAACCACACCACACCCACCACGCCACGCCCACAGAACCGGTAGTAAAAATAAATTGAATTTCGCCACTGCCCGAGAAGCTAGGAAATACTTATAGTAGGCTAGGAACTTTAACATGACTTCTAAAAAAAAAGTCATCAGGTAAGAAGCTTGAAGGTGTGTCTACCAGCTCCATCTTTTCTTGTACAAATTAAAGAACAGTAAAAGCATTTAAATCAGGTTTTGTACTTTGGAACAAAACCTGATGAAAGAAAATGTGCAGCCAGGCTCATGTGTCACATTCTGATTGTGTCTTTGTTCTGTATTCTCTGGTGGCATTCAGGGATGCAAGGGCTGATGAAGAGGAATAAGGAAGTGGCTCAAACGACAAATATTGAGCCCCTGGATTAAGGGGGAGGGTCAAGAATGTACCCTCTATTTTAAATTTATAGCTTTTTCCAACCTAAGATGTTGCAATAGAGATTGGACTGCTGGTGGCTTTCTTCTTGTAAAATCATCCCATCCTACTTAGTCTGGTGTAAAAATTCCAGCAGAATAATTTTTAATATTTCAGCAAATCAGGGCCTGAACTATATATAACAGACTGAATAACTTAACCTTGCAGTTGAATGTAGTAAACTAGGAACAAGAAAAAAACATATACCATATAATGCTATTGTAGTCTCTCTGGCCCTCTTTAATTTTTAATAAAATGCTGCTATGATTTCTTCCAGAATAGATATTAGGTCAGAGGTCTTAAAGGCAGCTGATTTTTAATCTTAGAATATTCCCCCTTCTTAGTTTTCCAATCTGCAGGGATGAATTTTGCTTCTGTATTTTATCCATTCTGCGGATGATCAGCTGGCAGGAATGAACACACACGGTATAGAAAATCAGTTCTCCTTTTCTCTACCATCAATCCTCCATTTAACCTGTAGCCATTTTGGGATGAAGAAAAGCTGGCAAGCGCACCAGAGGTGGGTTCTAAATCTTCTTACTGCCAGTTCGCTCAGGGATGTTCTGTGGTTGCATGTGCGCGCGCATGCGCAGTGCTTTAAAAAAGCTGCGCATGCAGAAAGAAGCAGCTCAGGGGCGTGGCAGGCCTGGGTGACTAACAGTTCTACCGAACCAGGCCAGTAAGTTACTAACGGTTCAGTAGAACTGGACCAAACCGTTAGGAACCCACCTCTGAAGGACATGTAACTGAGCAATATGTCTCCCACAGCTCCATGATTATTTTTAATGGTCCTCCATCCTTTCTAAAGCGTTTACGGTTTCTGACAGAAAAAAAATGAAAATGTAATGATGGGAGAAAGAGCTGAAAAGATAATTTGTTTTCAAAAGGAAATTTTATCATTTCATACTGCTACAAAATAGAATATTTGTTACCGAATGGCTGCCTGCCTTTTTTCATATCCAGGAGAGGAAACGTTTTAGATTTGAAAAAACTCTTGCATGTTTACCCAGTATAGAAGGCCTTGTTAAAAAATAAAAGTCAGGGACACATCCATGATGAAAGAAACTGCGGCCTATCAGATATATTTGCAAGGAAACCCATGGTGCTAAAAACTTGCCTTGTGGCAGAATAATAGCTGATGAGATGGAAAGAAAGGTTGCAAGCAAAGGAATGCTGCTTGAATCATCACAAAAGGGATCTTCACGGTGTGCTTAATGATATCCAAGTGATGATATCTCCACTGTACCTAGATGGTTTTGGTCACTGGAAAGGTATGATCTTTTTCTTCCATGCTGGCATGCTATGTTCTCTTATATTCTCCTCTGGGGTGACTGAAGAGAAAAATAAAATAATGGTTTAGGTTTCCTTTTTATTTGTAAAGA
>JANHFT010002798.1:36332-46791 GCA_032467955.1 Pseudoxenodon macrops | reverse complement strand
TCTATTCTATTCTATTCTATTCTATTCTATTCTATTCTATTCTATTCCATTCCATTCCATTCCATTCCATTCCATTCGATACTATACTATACTATACTATACTATTCTGACTGTGGGGTCCTTGGTGTTCTCCGAGCTTGGTGGTTTTCTTGCAGACCTTTCATGACCCAACTAAGGAACATCATCAGTGCTGGAAGGGAGTGGACTTTGCTCTCTCAATCAATCGGTAAATAATACCTCAACTGAGGCACTACCAACTCAGACAAACAATCCACTCATAAACCACAGCCTAATCAAGGAACCACCAAGGATGCTCCCTCGAACACATCTACAGAAACAGAAAGCGAACCCCACTGCCTTCTAGCACTGATGAGGTTGCCTAGACGGGTCAGGAAACGTCTGCAAAAAAAAACCAACCCAAGTTCAGAGACCACGAAGGACCCCACAGTTCATCTCCAAGCTAAAAATATTCTCTTCTTCTAAGGAACGTTCAGGCTAGACATCAGGAGAGACTTTCTGGCCATACCGGCTTTTAGCCAGAGGAACAACCTGCCACATGAAGTGACAAATGGACGGTCATCTGTCAGATGCTCTGACGGGGGGGGTAAAATAGATGCTCTCTGGTGTTCCCTTTGTGACTGGAGACCAGATTTATGATGAACCTCTAAGAGTGGACATTGAAATCTCCATCTCTTTAAGTATGGCCTAGAGGTGGCGCTCTCGCCTCACAATCAGTAGGCCGTGAATTCAATCCTAGGTAGAGGCTGATATATTTTTTTCTCTCTGGGCTCGATGAGAATATATCTGCCGAACGAGACTCCGCAACGGCAACAGGAAAGACATCCGGCCAGTAAAAACTCTGCTAGCTCCATTCAGTTGCCCAGACTCCACCCTGCAAGGCATTACGGGGTGATTAAACGATGAAAATCCCACAGTTCAAATGATTATATGTGAAGGAAATTTAAAAGGCATTTATCTTTCTTTTCCCTTTTCTTCGCTTCTTCCCGTCCTTCCAGTCCCGCTCCGTGATGCCGTTTTTCGCTTCCAATCGGCAGCTGCCGGCCTTAACCAGCGCATCGCAAATTTGCAAAATGAAGACTCACCCAGGTGATTTTTTTTTTCCATTTTCCTGTCCATGCAGTACAGGTAGTCCTCGATTTACAATGATTCGTTTAGTGACCCTTTGAAGTTACGACGGCGGTAAAATAAGTGACTCGGGATGGGTTGTTCATACTCAGGACGCGGTTTAAATTCAGATGCTTGACTGACTGACTCGCATTTATGACGGTCACCATGTCCCGGGGTCAAGCGATCCCCTTTTGCGACCTTTTGACAAGCCAAGTCCACGGGAAAAGCCGGATTCCCGTAACAAATGGCAGTAATTCATTTATAATAATAATAATAACAGTAACAAGAGTTGGAAGGGACCTTGGAGGTCATCTAGTCCAACCGCCTGCTCACGCAGGAGGCTAGGGATTCGAACCGCCGACGTTTCTGATCGACGAGCTCAGTGTCGGTCAGTTGTGAAGATGCAGTCATTGTTTAATGGCCCTGTAATCCCTTGCGGGATGATGTCGCGTTTCCTGAACAAGCCATAGTTAGGCTTGGTGGAATGTGGGTAACCCAGTTTCTCTCTCTCTCTTTCTCTTTCTGTCTTCCATCCCTGACATCCGTTTTAGCCCCCTTGCTCTGCGGACGGTGAACGACCAGCTGATGCTGCTAGAAAGGACGAACAAATAGACTCACAAAAAAACATGATTTTTTCCCCTTGACTAGAGGAAAGAACTAGAATTAGAAATGAGTTTCCAACTTGTGCTTTGCTGTAAATCTCCTCCCTCTCCCTCCCTCTCTCCATTTCTTTACTGATATCAGAAACTTTTACCAAGAGTAAAAAGTTATCTCCCCCCTCCATAAAAGACTGTCTTAAACCTTTTTTCCTCCCTAATGGCTGATAATTACACATTTCAAACAATTCAGCTTCTTTCCCTTTAGGGAAAGGAAAAAAAACTTATTGTGCCTCTAAGTGGCTGATATACTTGGGAATAATTTGTTTAATGGTTTTGTTTGGAAAATTGGGGGGGGGAATGAAAGGTGACAGGTTAATTGCTATATTGGGCAACTGAGCTGGAAGTAAGACAGATGTCTTTTCAAGTAACTCTGAATTTTTTTGAGGCATGTTGACCAGAAATTATGGAGAATTTAAATTGTTTGGCAAGAAACGGAAAATCAGTTGTGATTTAGAGAATTTTGAACAGAACCTTCAAAACGGTCTCTACTTTTAATTATTTAAAATACCTATATACATATAAGTATTCTGCAAGGATTGAAAGAGATATTTTTGGCTCTGCTTGGAAACTTGTCTAGCTATGGTAGATGAAAAATAATAGTAATTGATACTTCATTAACAGAATAGATGCATTGAAGCTTTAAGTTAAGTGCTGTAGCATAAAATCCCAAACACATCAGCTTCAATTAAGCGGTTTTCAAATATGGTAATAAAAGTTAATTTCCCCCCATGAAAAATAAACCAACATCTAAGCAGTTAATTAATATAGAAGGATGGTCAGATGCTCTGAGATGATGTGTCCAAAGTTGCCAGACTTCATTTGGCACTTAGTCTCTAAACTGATCACATTATCAGAATAGGCCCTGAAGCATCCATAGTTTCTTTGTTCCAGTCATTCAGTTGAAGAACTATATCTGGTTTTCAACATAATCATTATAAGCAGTAGCATGTTGCTAACCAGATCAACATGATGTTGTTATCCAAAGATTAGGTTTGATTCAGGAAATGAGCAACTCAAAGATTAAAGAACGTGGTGCAAAATATGAGAAATATGCACTTTAGAGATTTTCAGGGCTGCTAAAAGATTGCTTTAAAAATGTCTCTCATGACTTATTGTTTTTTCTCATATTTTTGGTCAGCAAGTAGCTCTTTGGAACAAACTCTGTCCTTTTCTCCAATATTTTATTCTGTTGAGCATGTTCCCATATAATCAAGGATCTGATCTCATAATGCATGTTGTTCTGGTTAGAGAAGAGTTGAGGAGAGATTGGTCTAAATAGCCATTCGGCCATGATACAGGTTGGGTGATCTATTATGGCTGCTCAAATTAATCAGAATATCTGAGAGGAAAAAATAGCTTTGTCATCAGACGTTGGCATTCTGTCCTAAGAAAAAGGCAATCTTTTAACATAATATAGGGCTGACCATAATTGAATGATGGCTACTGGGACTGCAGGGAGTGCCGTTGTTAAGTGATATAATTGTGCATCGCTTAAAGACAGAAGTTTTAGTCCAGTTGCTGTTGTAAGTTGAAGACTACCTGTTAGCAATTTGTATGGAGACCGTAAACATTATCAATCTATTGCTTCAAAGCTATCTGTTTCGGAATATTGATGCACTATGGTATTTGTTCAGCAAGTGATTAGTTCAATGTTGCTAAGGTCTTGTTGGTGATACCACTAGGTTGTCTATATATAAATATAACATGTTTAACCACAGGGTACCCAATGCAATCTGCATGTGTTTTTATGACATAAAATTATAAACAACAGCTGAATTGGATTTTACTAAAGCCAATTTCTGCAAATGTGTGAAATATCAAGCAACCTATAAACAGAAAAAAATTTGTAATGTTCCTTGAATCAAAAATGGAGTATCTGAAGTCAATATTTGCTATGATGGAAAATCACTGATAATGAAAATATGAGTTCTTCAAAAATCTTTTTTATAATGATACAGAGAAGTACAAATAATCTAGCTCTGCAGGTCCAGAAAAAAAAAGAAGGAAATAGAGAAATAGAAAAGAAAGAAAAGAATATGGTAAAAAGAAAAAATGATATACAAAGAAGTCAGTTCCCACCCTCTTCACAACACATATATATATATAATTTTAGTAACATCACTTCCTGAAAAAACAGAAAAAATGATATTTTCTTCTAATTTCCCATGAGTTATATATAACCAAATCCATATATCATTGACATTTCTGTTCTGATATCAACAAAAGTTCATTAAGGGTTGCAAGAAATAACAGTATATCTATTTTAACCTTGATCAAATAAACCAACTTTGTATACCTTCATACTTCTAACAATCTTAATAATTTGTCCATTCAAATAAAGTCATAGAACCGATTTTCTTTTCATTTTCTCTTTGTACCTTTTCAAGAGATTCTTGAAAGACTTTAACAATCCTCTTCTGTAAATCACATGTAGGAAAATTATTCAGGTTACTCTCTTGGTTTATTCACTGTATATCCCCCCTTAATTAAGACATCAACTACTTTCTTTTTAATATCCAGTGTGACATCTTCTTCCATGACATTCTTGTATTCAAGTCATTTGCAAATCCACTTTCAAATCACTCTAGATCTCGTCAGATAGAACTTGTTCCTGTTTTGCAACAGGCACAGTCTTTCCATAGCAGCAGATGTCTCTGTTGAAAAACTTAAAATTAACTTCTCAGCCCACTGTTCAAAAATATCCTTCAATTTGTTTGCTGTTAAAATATTTTGCTTCTGTAATTGTAAATTGAGTCCTGTAATTTTGTAGTTCTAAATTGAGTGTATGTGTTCTCCTTTAATTGCAATCTTTCTATTAACTTTTTTATTTCTTTTAATAGTCTCGGAAAAAGAAAAAATATATAAAGAAAATTACAATGCAAATTAATATATTCTCAAAGGAACGAAACATTAAAAAATGTTTTTAAAAGTTTTAATTTGCTGTATATTCCATGTTTTAAAACTACTTAAGAAATTCACTTGGAGCTGTCAAATGTATTGATCCAAACCAGGGTTGGGCAATTAATTTTCCCAAGGGGACCACTTGAGAAACTGGGACTGTTGTGCAGAACCACCCTCCATTACTGTCCTGCTTCCTGCCAATGCTGCCCTGCCATCGCACTGCCCCTCCACTGCCAACCCTCTGCCTCCTGTTGCTGATACCTTGCCCTCTGCTGCTGACACCCAACCATTGCAAACATCTTGGGCCAGATAGGGACAGCCAAAGGGTCTGATCAAACATTCGTTACAGCTGAAAAACAAGCAGTTAACAAGCATTTTCCAAAGTAGCCGAAAAGGAAATATTCAGATTTAGTGTCCTTTCAAAGGCGCCAACTGCAGTTTGAGCAAGAGGGCCATTCCAGAGGTGGGTTCCTACCGGTTCTATCTGGTTCTATAGAACCAGTAGGCATTCCGTGATGAACCGTGGAGACGGTTCTGTCAGAGTCTCAGTGGGTGCCGCCATCTTGGATTTTGCTTCTGCGCATGTTGAGAAGCTAATTTTTACTTATTTTTTTGCGATCTGAACATTACATTCAAAGTAACTAAAAATGTTTACATCTCCAACACTGTTGGAAAGTTAGAAATAATGTTAAGCAATAAACAGTATATCAGTAAATCATTGCCTTAAAATGAAAAAAAAAATGTTCCTGGAAAATATTCTAAGAAACTTTGAATTTTGAATGGCTTTTTTGCAGAAACATTTGCAACTAATATCTCTGCATATGTTTGTTTATATGTTCTTTTAAAAGTATTTAGTTTTTCTGATTTGGAAGAAAGTTATCCTGTGAATTTAATTTGTCCAAAAATGTGTTCACATCAATATTTTTATGCAAGTACAGCTGATACATCTAGATAGGATGTTTTTGTAAAAATGTTGAAAGAACACTATGAATGTTTGGATATGAGGGAAGTCAGATTGAAGAATTTTTTTTTATGAAATGAGTATCAGTCATTAATATAAATATCTAGAAGAAAAAGATTTTTTAACTTAAAATTTTTTTTAAAAATGTTTTCTTCTACAAGTTTATATTATAATCCTGAATAGCCAGTCTCTTATGGTAATAACAAAATTCTAAATCTCTAATACAACATTTGGAAGCCATTGGTTCTGGATTTTTTTCCCCCTTAAAAAAAACTATTTAATCTTTTAAATGTAAGATTAAGGCAACAGACAAGAAAGCCCAAACTCCTGATGTTTAACAGTATTATTTCCAAAAGACATTTTTGCTAAAACAGTTCAGAGAACAAGATAATGATTATTGTGAAAGAAGTCCAAAATTATCAGTGAATTATTAAAGTTATTAAAATACATGAAGCATTGTTTAATGCTTCTTTCTAAATGTAATTTGTTCTGAGATGTGCTGTAGGTTTTTTTCATTTTTCTTTCTTAGGGAGATTGTATTTCATGAAGTTAGATTTGAGATTCAGAAATTTCATTTGATGTTTTGCTTACTGTATGAGTTAGCCATTCATTTATTTAGATATAGTGGTATCTTTGGTGAACTTTGCTAAATTTATTTGTCTGAGATAATTAAAACAAAGTTTCTATAATCCCACCTTTCTAATAAATATTTTAGAAATTCCTTCTAATAGCTCTTTCATGGAAAAGAAAGTCCACAAATCCATTGGGCACTCTACCATGATCGGAGTTGAATCTTCATGTTCTTTTCTTTTCCCTAGAGAAGATTTTCTTCTTCCCTAGAGAAGATTTCTCCAGAATATATCATACATATATTGTGTGAGAGACATACAAGTTCCATAGACTTTACTGATTTTCTGGTAGGTTGGGTTGGGGTTGATGTAAAAGTCAAACTAAAACGCTCTCAAAGTATAATGTTAAGTTCTGTGCATGTTAATTTATGATTTGGCTGCATGTTTTACTCTCAAAATCCAGATGGGTTGCTTCCCTGAAAGAGTGTTTTATCCCTGCAATTTATGTTGCACTACTCTGCATTTTTTTATATACAAAACCACACTAAGACTCCAATTAGACATTTTTATGAAAGACAAAATTGAAGATATATAATTCCTGGGAGCCTTCAACCATCTGGTATCCAGAAACTTCCTAAAATATCTGTGTTCTTTTTTCCCTACTGATTTTTCTTCTTTAGTCAGAAGTAATTACATTCAGTGGTTTCAAAACAGAAAAGTTCCTGGGATAAAAATGAATGGTAGTAGGAATGAGACTGCCCTCCCTGTAGGTCCTTCCTGAATTCAGATTCATTTCAGCAACTTTGGATTTTCACTCTTCAATGTCTTATTTATTTTATTAATTAGATGTATGTCCTGATTTTTCTTTAAGAACTCAATGCAGCATTTGTAGCGCTTCTCAGACATAGGGGAAAAAGTTAAGTTTGTCAGTCTCATCTTGCCACATTTGTTATGTGTTAAAGGCCTTTTAAAAATGCAGGATATTTTTTGACATCTGCTCTATGAAGATTTTTTCAGATCTTTTTTTGTTTTCTTTTGTTTTGTAAAAGCTGTTGAAAATCTGAGACACAGCACTGTGGTAATAATCCAATCTGAAATATAATATTTTTTTCTCTGTCATGCTTTTATATTGTATGTTAAATGTTGTTTATTTTGTCTATTTTTAGGCCGGAGTTTATTGATATGAATTATTCACTACATGCGATAGAAGATGTTTCACAGCTTCCTTCCACTATCTTCCTTTCTGATTTGCCTCCCATTCTTGGCTATCAAAAGCCTCTGAATTCATTATTTCAGCCATTCTCTGCTTTTTCTCTCTTTCTCTTTAGCTCAAAATGTCATGTTCCTTCTGATTGGGTAAAATACCGCAGCTGCAGACTAATCAACTATTTAATATTACATTGATTATTCTTATTCTGGGTTTTGATAGGAATCCACAGATTAGACATTCAAGAAGATTTGCCTCAAAGGAAAATTATCCAATAGCCCCAAATCAATGAATATAAATGATTCATAATTTATGAAAGAAAGATATAACATGTATGTACTTGGCTTACTTTCTCTGAAACTACTCAGGGAAGAAACAATTCTCCACAGATAACATTTCAGTAATGCATTTTCAATCTCATTTTCAGTCTCACTTACTCAGAACATACATTTCCTATTAAGTGATTTCACTGTCCAGGCTAGTTCCATATATTGATTTCTCAAACCTTAACATATTGCTGCAATTTACACATGTAACACTTTCTCATTAAATCTAAAATAGTAGCTGTAGCTTACAACCTACCCTTTTTTTTCCTGCCTCCCGTCCACAAACACACTAAACCACAGGTAGATATGGAATAGCCTGAATGGGGTCCAAGGAGTTGCTTGGGATCTGCAGCTTCATTAAAAATAAAATTTTTAGAAGGTGCCATTTGCTCTGGTTTTGTACAAATAAAGGTAGTCCTTGACCTAGAACCATTTGTTCAGTGACCGTTGGAAGTTACAACAGCACTGAAAAAAAGTGGTATGACCATTTTTCATGCTTATGATTATTGACAGGGGTGGGTTCCTAGGGGTTTGGCAGGGTTCGGGCAATCCTCTAGCCAAGGATCTGCCACCCCTGGCTGACAACGCCCACCCCTCCCCTCCCAGTAGTCTCCACGTGGCTCATTCATCATTACAGTTAAGTGCAGGGGCCATGCAGAGGGTCTGGGAGGGCAAAAAATGGGCCTACCGGAGGTGTGTGTCCAGCTTCCAGAGGGCCTCTGCACACCAGGGGAATTAGTTTTTGCCCTCCCGGAGGCTCAAGGAAAGCCTCCAGAACCTAGGGAGGGTGAAAAACTGCCCCCCTTCCGTGGTGCCGGCGGCCAACTAGGCTACGCCTACCATGGCCATGCCGACCCAGCAACGGGGCAGCGAACCTGTTGCTAAAGGATATGAATTCCACCCCTTACTATTGAAGCATCCCAGTGGTCATATGATCAAAATGTAGATGCTTTGCAACTTGTTCATATTTATGAAAGTTGAAATGTCCCAGGGTCATGTGATTACTTTTTGTGATCTTTTGTCAAACAAAATCTATGGGGAAGCCAAATTAAGAACCATGTTATTAACTTATTGGCAGTGATTCACTTAACAATTATGGCAAGAAAGCTCATAAAAATGAGGCAAAATTCACTTAACACTTGCTTAGCAACAGAAATTTTGGTTCAATTGTGGTAGTAAGCAATAGAATAGCACTTAGACTTATATACTGCTTCACAATGCTTTACGGTCCTCTCTAAGCAGTTTACAGAGTCAGCCCCCAACAGTCTAGGTCCTCATTTTAGCCACCTCAGAAGGATGGAAGGCTGAGTCAACCTGGAGCCTGGTGAGATTTGAACTGCCAAATTGTAGGCAGCTGGCAGTCAGCAGAAGTAGCCTGCAGTACTCCATTTTAACCACTGCACCACCATGGCTCATGGTAAGTTGTTTAGCTGTGATCTGCACTGTATGTTGAGTTGCGATTTGCACTGATCCAGAGAAGTGTGGAAATTGAAGGAAAATTGTGTTCTAGGCCTTGACACAACCATCCCTGCTGCCAAGGCATTCTGAATCAGCTAGATTGGCAGGCTAATTTACTATAGTGATGATCAGCCTGGCAGAAAGAACCACTAGAAGGAATGTTGTTCAGAGTTAAGTGGTGGTGTCCTTGGTGCTTTTTGAGCGTAGCTATTTGCTTCAAAACATTTCATTACCTGACTAGGTAAGATCATCAGTGCTAATGAGTGTGGTGTTTGTTCCCTGTTTATATAACGCCCTGCCAATGTTGATGGGCGGGAGGTGATTTTCTCCTCCAGAGGGGGTTTGAAACATGCTCTTTCTAACAGGAATGATTTAGCAGAGTTTCCAGAAGGTCTTCTTTTGTAAAAGCGGGCTGAAAATACCCTATTTTTGGCATTTTTACATAAAATGTCAACTTTACATTCAATTTGTAAACTATTGGAAAACAGTAGAATGAAATTTTTATAATAGAAAACCTTGTTATTAACGCACAAAGTTTCCCGTTTATCATACCTTTCCTTCCAGAGATATAAAAAGCCAAACTTCAACCTTTTTTCGAGCCGCACTATTTTCGGCCAACTTTGCTCCAAATTGTCTAGATGGAGATCACTCATGAGAATGTTTTTATGATTTTGTTTAATAGAGCACAAAAAGTTGTACAAGATGGCCCGGTTTTGTTTCTGTCAACAAAATATTGCCGGAGATATTATGTCTCAAAGTTGCTGGAACCTCAGAGTCATATAGTAGAAGGCTGTGGTATGGGGTCAAACAAATGACTATATCTCCGCAAGTATTGCATCGTCACACGTGACACCTTACCAATGTTCATTAGGGACATGTGTGCATGTTCACACAAAATTTCATCAAAATCCATGATGGTCGAGCAGGGCACTTTTCTGAAATCAGACCAATTGACATGGAATTACCTCATGGTAGTTCCTTGATTAGGTGAAATTATCTTCTCTCTGGCAACCAGATCAGAAACAGCCACCAAAGTACAGAGTCCTGAAAACAGCATTCCTGCAGGAGGCTAGTTGAAGCCATGCAGGATGCCCACTTACATTACAGAGGAACTTACATAAACCTCTTATGCAGAGGTGGGATTCTACCAGTTCTCTAGAACCATTTGTTAACTTTCTAAGCAGTTCGGAGAACCGGTTGTTAGAATAAATCTCCTCCCCCCCCCACCGTACAGGGTTAATCCTGTATGG
>JANHFT010002798.1:0-11383 GCA_032467955.1 Pseudoxenodon macrops | reverse complement strand
CTTCGTAATATTCTGTCTCACTTTTTCCTTTAATTTCTAAGGTGAGTCTGTCCATTTCCGCACATGCTAATTTTTTTTTTTATTATTTCCTCTTCCGGTGGTGTATTTTCATTTTTCCAATATTGTGCGAATATTAATCTTGCTGCTGTTGTTATATGCAATATTAAGTATGTCTGTCCTTTGTTATAGCTCTCATTGAAATTTCCAAGTAGGAACAGTTCTGGTTTCATTTCCACCCTTTTTTGTAGCATCTCTTCCAGCCATGTTTTTACCCTTGTGCTTGAACCATGTAAATTTCTTCCTCTAATTCTGCATTGAGGAATGCAGTGGTTATGTCAAAATGCCATATTTTATGGCCATGTGCTGCTGCCAACACTAGTATGAGTCTTATGCTTTCACTCTTTACTTTTGGCGTGAATACCTTATCATAGTGCAAATTCTTTACCTGTAAATAAATGAATACCCAGGGAGAGCAAATCAGCAATTTAAAGCAATGGCTTTTAGGGGTAGGTAAGCATTTCTTGCATTTTTCTTCTGATTATTCCTCTTGCTATCATTTCCCCTCTACTGAAGGAAAAAATTACTTATACCATATGGTCTCCTGCAGAAAGCATTGTGTTATTTCAGTGCTGAAGATTCAGTAGCCTGACCAATCAGTTCCTATCCCTAGTTAAATCTCCCCAGCTCCTTCATATAGCAATTAGACCTGCTGTGATTTTGTGACCAAATTGGAAAGTAAAAGAGAACTGTGATAAAGAAGGAGGAGGAAAAAACAGCAATGTGCTGTTCAAAACCTCTAATTAAAATGGCTTATTTATCAATCTAAACTTTTCCCATAGACCCACTGTCTTATTATAGTAACTATTATCTATCATTTGGCATAAGATAAAATATGAATAGAATATTTCACTGTTTTGATATAACATGAAGAAAATTAAAATTACGGCATAAACACAACTTGTCGTTTATAGTGAATAAAATGTTCCGTTTCAGATACCCTTTGTGTATTGCAACTAATTCATATATTGCAAGAAAAGAAGGTTGTTTCATCATGATGAATCACATTCATTACAATTACTTTGGTTCACACCATATGTGACCCATGGTTATATGTGACCCATGGTTATATGTGACCCATCCCATGGTTATATGTGACCCATGGTTATATGTGACCCATGGTTTACAAGGGTCCAAAGCTGATTCAATCAACATGCTATATTATGGCTTAGTGTGATGCATAAATACAATATGTAAATTGCCACTAGCTTCTCAGACAGAGACAACAAATAGAATTACTAGTGCAAATACTGAGCTACATTGCATGTTCATTAGTACTTATGTCAGACAATACAAAAAAGCAATGAGGTCGATGTTAAGGGAATACTTGACATATATTCTCCACTTGAACAAAACCTTTCACTTGAACCCAAATCCTTCTTCTTTTTCCAGTTACTTGACTCTAATTATGTCTGCACACTTTTCTATTGACAGTCGCCTATTGCATCAAACAAAGTCATAAAAGGAAAGAAAGAGGTTTCCAAAGTACTCATCAAACACAATGTTGAGCAATACTTATATTGCAAATTCATGGTTAACAGATTATGAGTGTTACGATTTTGATGAAATTCTAAATTGAAGAGGAACTAATAGCTTGAGTAGCTTTCTTTTTTAGCTATTCATTTACAATATTCTGTTTAGCATGAACTGGAAATTTTATTTACAATTGTTGGAAGATATTTGAAAAATCAAAGCACAAGAAATCTGAACTGATTCTTGTAGTTTCAGTAGCATAAGAACATAATTTTTGTTAAGATCCAGGTTGAGGTTTCATTAAAAAAATAGATTGCAGTTTGAAGCTAACAGTTTTTGGAAATAATACGTATGTGCAGATGAAACATATCAAAGCAAATTGACATTTGCATCATTTTTTCTAACACTTGTAAGAGAAATTTACTAATAAATGTCATTTAGGCATTGACCAGACACTGCTTCTGTAGAAGAAAGAGCAAGCTATAAAACTAAGAATTCCCCAGTGTTTCTTGAAAGATTTAAGGATAATTCACATCAGTCCAAGAAGAGAAATATGGTTTTCAACTTGCAGACACATATTTTTTATTTTAAAAAACTGGATAGATTATGAAAAAGTAGACTATAAGACATACTTCTACCTTCTCCTCCCATGCAAAAGTGGAAAAACCATCTTTCATAGACATGATGTATTCACATACACATTAATTTGTTGTTTTCAGAATACAATGCCACCACATTCTGAATGTAGATGTTTTGTCTCTGTGGTTGATTCATTTTATCTCTGCTGCTCTGTGCTTTATATACTATTCTTATTTTTAGATGATTTCACTTCTCATATCATTCAATATATTTAAAATCTGTTACTGGTTTTATGGGTAGCTGTTTTGAGCATTTTGTAAAATAAATAATACAAAGCAATACAAAGCTTTAAAACATAATTTCAAAACAAAGAAGAAACAATAATTAGATGTTTAGTGAACATGACAACTCCTATCAGAAAGAAGTGACAGTGCCACTCAACTTGTTAGTTTGGCTTAATCTTCCTGTACAGGAGGGTATGTGTTCTATTAGGAAATTAAGAACAACTGTATGAAAGTTGTTGAGATAAATATAATCTGGGAATATCCATTTAATGTAAATGAGTTAAAAACTCAATTAAATTAAATTAAATTCCAATCAATTAATGTTGGTATCCTAAATATGAGCACATGAATGATGATCATGTGTATTTGGGATGTTATGATGTCATAAATGTGAGGATTAGTTGCATGTTATTGTTTTAGCACTGTCACGATTTTGAATGGTGGCCCCACAAGGCAGTCTGTATGCATGGACTACATGGTTTAATAATAGTATTTCTGATAAAAAAACATTGAATTGGTGATTAGAAACCAATTATATGAAAAGCCATGTAATGTTGCTGAAAATGCAATTTTATGCTACATTAACAGAGGTATAATCAATATCTCCGCTTTATTCAAACTTGTATACTGTAACCAGTTTTAAAAACCAGTCTTTTAAAAGAATTTCAGATAAATTCTGGGGGGGAAATACAGAAAAGGGCAATAACGTAATCTGAATTCTAGAAACATAAATCCTGTGAAAAGAGATTGAAGGTGTTGACAACATTCAATCTTATGAAGAGACTGAGAAGAGATAACATAGTACTCTTTGAATATTGAACATTGTCTCAAGGGAAAAGCTGCTTCATTATTCCATAGTGAAGGATGCAAAATAACAGATTCAAAGCTCCAACTACCGGTAAGTGTTAAGAAAAAACAAACATTGCTACCAGTACAAGCAGTTCACCACTAGACTCTCTTTGTCTAGTTCTTTTTATGAGAGGGTTGGACAGCCATCTATTAGGGTTGTTTTAATCTGGACTTCTACACAGAGCCAGGAATTAAACTCAAGGGTATAAATAGATTCTTCCAACAGTTTTAATTCTACAAGCTGATCTATTTCTTGCTGGCTTCCCTGTTACTTCAAAGGACTTCAATTGAAGCCTGAGTTGAAATCCGAATATCAGAAATAATTATTCAGATTGTGATGCTTCTGACACAAATAAACAAACAAATTATTCAGATGTCAGATGGATGTGGATACTCCACAGAATTTGAAAATAGATGACGAAATCAGAATATGATCAGAGGTGGCAAACACTATTTTCAGTAGCTTTCAAAAATTTCTTGTAAAATGGGCTGCTGTATAAGACAAGCTTTTTCGTCATTATCTCTTGAATGTTTCTTATATTTTTAACTACCTCTTGTACTTCCTAAAAGGAATATAATAAAATACACTACCCAGGCTAATTGTGTTTGCAGTGTGCCTACGTTGCTAGGTATTTTGGCCAATGCTGTTTTGTAAGCACACATTTGTACAAACTAAACCTTACATTGTTTGCATAGACAACTTTGCATCTGAAATATTTGATGCATTCTAGTAAGAATGCATCCAAATTTAATGAGAATTTGATTTTTGAGCTAGATTTTTATTCTAACATTTTGTGAGCTAAATATAGAGAATCTGCATCAGGCAGAATTTTGGAGCTGAAATAGCATCTGACACATTGCATAGCAACCATTCTTGAACTGTGGGTAGAAGTGGAATCAAAAAATAGCCTGAACATAGACAATATATTTTGGGATGTTTGATGTCATGTATCCTAATATAATCTTAGCATTCATATAATGCTTTCTAAAGTTTAAAATGTTTCACACAGGTTCATTGTAACAGTCCTTACATCAGTCCTATAATTTAAGCAAGTGTGTGAATGTGTGTGTATTAATTAATTCCAGTTGGAAAATTAGATTGAAGTGGATGGAGAATTTAATTGCCTTCAGCTACCTACAAACAGGATCTTTTGTTTCATTATTCAGTCATTCAGAGTGTAATTCTGGTTAAAAGGAACGTTTTGATTGGCTAGGAGAAGGTTGCAGTTCTGTCAGGCTTTCTGCAGGGGAGAAAGAATTTTTGCTGAAAAGGACCATGCAAAATCCAGGTTCAGCAAAAACTCAGATAGGAGAAGCAGGTTTTTCAGGACCTTGGATAGAGACAATGGAGCAAATCAGTCTTTCTGCTTTTTTGAAGTTACACCCTGCATGCTAAGAAAACACAGTGTATTGAATCATCTTAATATTTGGAATTTTTATTTGGCATGCACTATGGTTGACCATTTTGTTTAACTAATTTGCTCGATTTATCCCCTTCAGCGAATCATCTTGTTAGAATTCAGACAGACAAGCACCTGCCACATAACACCCCAGGCTTAATCATTGTGGATAAGAAAGATAAAAAAGAAAAGAAAAGAAAGGCTAGTTAGTAGATGTTGCAAAATCTGGATATAGCAGAGTAAAAGAGAAAGAACTGGGGGGAAAACATTACATATAAAAGCCTGAAAATAGAAGTAGAATGACTTATGGCAAAAGAAAACAAATATAGTACCAATAGGAATAGGTGCCTTGGGTGCAATCCCAAAGCAACTGGAGCACCACTTGAAGACCATCAGCATTGACAAATTTGTCAGTTGTTTTAACTCCAACAGGAAGAGTTAAAACATGGCTCTGTAGCTTCGTGCCCAGAGGGGCACAAAGCCATTGGGCGGTTTGACACCCTGAGAGCCTTTCCTTTGTCCTTTTTAAATGTTTAATCATCCTTGCTTCCTTCTAAATTCCACATTTTCTAAATTTTTAATTTTTATGTGCTATTTGTACATTTCAACATTTTATTATATATTGCCCAGAATTCTACACTGAGGGAGATGGGTAGTTCAAAAACAAAGAAACAAACAAACTTGGAACAGCTTAAATCTTGTGACGTCACTGTTAACACCACCAAACAACAACATCTGCCTATCCCTATACCCTTGGGAAGGACTTGACAGGTAGATAAAAATGCCGTATTCAGTTTAACAGAGTTGGCTGACTGTGTAACCAACCGTAATAACACATAATGGCATTGTTAGTGATAAAAAGGAATACATCTTTTTAACACATCTGTCAATATGCTCTGGCATGTTTTAAATAAAAATACTTTTCAATTTTTCAGGTTCCCCAGTAAATTTTCTGGATAATAGAAAATAGTTTCTCAATATATTTTGATAGAAAGGCTGTCCATTTTTGCTTTTGTTTGACTTAGGGCTTTTCAGTGTGTGATAATATTAATTAAGCAATGGAACTGTAAGGGAACAAGTGGCAGAACCTGGATGTGGAGCTAAAAGAGGGATCAGCCTAGAATCCCTATGTACCTACAAGTGAGTTAAGTCCAGGTCTCCCTTGAATTCTGTTGACCCTTATCTAACTCCTGGTAAGTACTAACCATTACTTGAGAATATTCCTGTGCCTGAGTATGAACACCAATAAATCAGTTTAATTTGATCTTCACCTGATACTTTGCGCTTGACAGGAACTTCATTAAAAAATGGAACCTGGAATCTTGAACAGGCACTTTAATTTGTGCATTTGTTGAGATTAAGTATATATTTTGGCAAAGATAAAAAATATGCTTATCTTTTATTTCTGTCTATACAGCATGTAAACCATATGCTGGAAGAATGAAGGACTTACATAATTTCTTTGTTTATTTAAATTTACTTTGTTTATCAAAGGTAGGTTAAAAAAAGCCTAGTAATCACAGCCACACTGTGCTGTATTTTATAGTGCCTTCTAGCAAAATGCATTGCTACTTCTCTAATTCAAAGGCTGGAAGGAAACTGCATCTTAAGAAGCAGTTTGGTGAAGTATTAATATTAACACGCTTGTTTGCATTGTTCTTTTGCAGCACTAAACTTCAATTAAGCAACTCGAAACACTTTGGAAATGAGTGAACACTCTATACAGAGAATTAATGGCATATACATTCTTTAGATTTTATGGCATTTGCATTCTGTTAGTCTGCATAATCAGATGTTATGGGAAAATCACTAGTCCACAGTATAGTGCAATTTAGACTGAAGTGGCTTTCAGTCAAATTATTTATCTATCCAGCTCTTCATACGTGTGCTCGGAATTTGGAAAGGTTTTAGTTTAGCAATTACACACCCTGGAGGAGCTTTTTTTCCACCAAAGTTCCTGAATGATACCTTCTGTAGGACTTGGTAATCTTTTCTGGGATTCAGGTTTCTGATATTCCGCTATCTCTTACTCCCAATTGCTTGAGCTCAATATTTTCTCATAGAAGAAGTCAACAAATAAAGAAAAATATTTCTCAGAATCCTCTGCAATGCTCAGTGGATTCTCAGGAAAGAAGTTGATGTAGAAGCACCAACCATTTGCTCTTTCAGACATCTCAGAAAATTGCTTTAACTTCTCAACAGGCCAGTCAACTTTTGGCATTCATGTACATGACTTAATCCTCCCTTGTGGGAAAAAACATCTAAGGTAGTATAGAAAAATATGTGCAAAATAGTAACCGTATGTCTTCACCAGAGAAGAATCCACAGTAGTGCTCGGAGAGCTCCATATAATATTATATATATAGTTCATGAACTCTTGAAGTCCGCAATAGCGGAAAAACAAAAAAATAATTCTAGGAAGTGTACATTAGGCCATGTGGCTTAAAAATGAACCCCAAACAAGCCCATCCTACCCCAACTTTCAAGTTTAGAAATTGGCTTTAGCGGGTATGTAAGATGAGAACATCAAATGTGCTCTGGCCTTTCATTGCTTCAACTGCCAGGGTTCCAGTCCTGACTTTGTGTATTTAATGTCGAGCTAATATTCCTGGAATTCTCCCACAAAGCAGCTGCCTCTGTGTAATATACATTATTTTGTTTCATCGCTTCATCAAGTGATGCTCTCTTTAAGCGCTGAATGTATATAAAGCCACACTCAAGTCTCCGTAGACGCTATTGTTCTCTTTTAATTTGAGTACACTCAGTTGTACTACAAACACTACAGAAATAGTATCAATTCTCCCAAGAGTGATAAAGTGTGGCAGCCGGATTATGAATGTATTACTTTTGCTTGAGAGCAGTACTCAGAATGGTAGTTTTGCTCAGTCCTTTCTCCAAATGTATACTGTATGACAAAAGACAGATTTTGGAAAGAGAAAAATATTAGAATTTTAAATGACAATACATCTTAGAGTTGTGGTGCTAAGAAATGGTTGTGTTGTTAGATTCCTTAATTAAGGAATGAATGTTGTGTGCATTTGAATCGGATAGCAGTACAGAGTATTCAGAGAATTAATGATAGAAATGAATAGTTTCCCACCAAAAATATGTGTGATTATTTCGTATAAGTATCCCCAAATATCCAAATATCCTTAGAAGAGCTGATACTTAGTTTGCAGCACTGATCTATTTAGAAGATTGGAGACAGTTGTGAAAGAAAATTCAGTAAGGGAACTATCAAAAACAGCCTGTAAAACATCAACTTTAATTGAGATTACAGGAAACAAAAGCTCTCAAACATCCATTACCTTTCCATTGGTACTTTTTTCTTCTCCCATAAGTGAAGCGATGAATTCATTTATATTTTACCAATTTTGCAAGCTCCTTTATTTATTTGTTCAATGGACTGTGTCCATGGCATCCCAGTGGAGAAGCTTTAATGATGTGCCTATATGACAATACTTCAAATAGTAAAAAAAAACAAAAACATTTTGACAACTTTTACTGATAATGGTACTCATTGTAATATGTTTCCTAGTTGCCTAGAAACTTGTCCCTTCCTAGTTCTTTACATTGTTTTTTGGTTGAGTTCGTCATCAGGTAAAATGATACAACAGCACCTTGAGTAATCTTTTATGTGTATAAATATTAACTTGGGGTGCTAAAAAGGGTGCTGTGAATAAGTCCTCTTAAACATTGAGGGGTGGTTTTTTAACTTTCATGTTTTTCTTTTATTTATTGATCTGTTGCATTTGTATCCTGCTTTTGCAGTCATAGAAAATTCCATATTTGGAGGGGGGAGAAGAGAACAGCATTCAAAAGTCTTTCTAATTCTTTCCCCAATTAAAGGAATTTTGATGGTCCTTTTAATCTGCTTTCCAATCTGGGACTGTTGCTTAATACCAGGTAAAATGCCTCTCATCGATAATTAATTGTAGACGAAGATACCAATTTGGTATCTTTGTGGCCAGCCTTAGTAGCCAACTCTTTAGTAGTAGTAGGCCAGGATGGAAGGTTGGGATGATTGTGGTTACTGCCTTCTGTAATGTGTCAATTGTGAGGTTGTCTTAAAAAGAAGCTGGAGGCTTCTGGAGGTGAGTAAAATAAAACATCTGCTATTGCTATCAAATTGCATGCATTTGTCATGTACTTTAGATGGTAATCTTTCACACAGGAGCATATTATGATAGGCAGGTTAAGATGTCTTATCTCTCTCTCATCTTAATAAGCCTCTAATGCACCAATTCTGAAGGAGTTGAAAAGGGAGTCAAAATATCACCTTAAGCTGTTTGTATTGCCACTTGAAGTCCCAGTAGCTTGGGATGTAAACAGAGTACTTCTCCCTTCTTCAGCCTCCCCATGTCTTAATAAGCCTTTCTCTTAGTGGAAATTATTCAACTATTTTTAAAGGTTTATGTAGCAACAAACAAGATAGCAAAAAGCAATAGTAATAGCACTTAGACTTGTATACCACCTGTAGAATTTTACAGTGCTCTCTGGAGAGTTTAGAGTCAGGATATTGCCCCTAACAATCTGGGTTATATAGAAAGATTAAAACCCAGGGGAAAAAATAAGGCTTGGAAGAAATAGCCAAAACAACAAGCTTTTTGGAATGGGAAACAATGGGTCATGAGGTCCTACATGTACTTGGAGAGCAGCAGTGACTGAAGCGTAACAGGCTTTGTCCCGGGTGCTGTGCTACTTAACCTGTTTACTAAAATCTTGGCTGAGAGGATTGAGAGGATGATTATCAGATATGTACAGTAGATGACAACAAAGGTAAGAAGAGTGAGTAAAACTTCAGGAGATAAAATACATTCAGAAAGATACAGATACCTCAATAGTGGACCACAACAAGCAACATGAAATTTAACAGAGTCGCTTTGAACTGAGAGACGGGCAGCAAATAAATTTCACCCTAATAACAACAGAGATGTGAAATCTTGCATCTGGTGAGGGGGGAAAAGGAATTGCTCAAGTATAGTAGATCAGTTGTTAACAATATTTTGGCATATATTAACAGGAGCCAAATAATCCAGATCACGGGAAGTAATGCTAGAAATATAATGGCTGCCCCTAATGTTAATAAGTGGCAGTTTAGATTTAAGATGTTGTTTTGTGATTTTGGAGTCATAATGATCAGATGTACCATTTAGTTAGCCTGCGTCTGAGCTTGAGAATGAATTAAAAGCCTTACAGACAGGAGCATCTTTATTTTTGAAAGCCATACAATGAATTAGGGAGATTGTGAAGTGTGTGAACAAGATGCTTATTTCTCGAACTTCAGAATGCATTTGATTGCATAGATAATCTTGTGGCTGTTTGATATGAAATGATTATCATGTAGTGACTGAAAACCCGAACGCCTAAGAGAACAGGCCAACTATGTTTAAAAAAACCAGGATGTTCAAGAGAACATGAGAAAATGTTCTATTCTTCTATGACCATTCTCTTAGTATTTGACGGGAAGGGCTAAAAGGCCTTTAATTGTGTTTGTTTAAATGAGATTACTATCCTTTGTGAAATCAGAATCCTGATGGCACCCAGTTCAAGCCCTCTGAACACTCATCTCCACATGCTGCGTCTAAATATAACTGTTGTTGACTACCTGAGTTTCGAGGTGTGTTTGTGAAAATGTGAGTGCATTTTGGGTAAAGTTTCAGTAGATTCAATTATGAAGGATACAGAGTATGTGGCTTCTGCTTACATGGAACAAAAAGTAATTGGTTTTCTTAAGTGCTTCCATATATATCTTGATGTATAAATGAATGGATCTTTACCAAAGCACAGCATTGTTGATACAAAACAATGTATAAGCATTGTGATTTGGGTGCAAGATATTCTTGTATGTGGCTTTTCTATGTTGCATTCTTGAGTTTTGATTGATAGATTGAAGGTTAATTCAAACTAGGCTTTAGTTTTTTCAAATGCAAACGTACCCTGTTTGGTTCAGAAATGTCAGGCCATCTTTCTTTCCTTTGATATGCGTTTCTCAACTGTCAACTTTCTCCTAATAATAGCTGGCAAGTAGAGTCCCCAGGTTTTTGAAGGAACAAGTTTAAATATTATCTGGGGGGAAAGTCAGATGTATGATTGTCAGTGATGCCAAATACTGTTCTGTAGCTTCCCTTGGTTTTGGAAACATTCAAGTTATGTTGGAATGGATTAACCCAGCAATTTAGTCATAAACATTACAGATTTACTGTTTTGAAATGTTCCATTTTTATAATGAAATCGATATCAAATGTGAAGCTTTAATTGTTCAAAAAGAAGATATTTTGTTAGCCTTGTAATAATTATCAGGATCATATACTGTTAAAGATTTTTATTGTTTACAGAGTTGACTCATTTAGTAAAACTGATTGTATTATTATCTACATAGGCAGTGGTGTTAATGTTATGTTTTATCTGTCGTGTTATCTGTGTGTGTGTGCGCATGTGTACACATGTGTGTATAAGAGATACAAATAAGCCAGTAGGATCTAGACTAGAAGTGGAAGGTCCAACTTGTAATCCTCTCTTTAGCATGGAAACTGAGCTTTGAGAAGTTACTCTGTTTTAGTCCTTAACCGGGAAGTTACAAAGGATCTACCAACCCAGCCTCACTTGGCCAGCATGGCAGATTATAGTCCATAACCTACAATGAAGAGAGGACACACAAGGAACTTGCACCAAAGACAAATTCCTTGTGTGTCCAATCACACTTGGCCAATAAAGAATTCTATTCTATTCTATTCTATT
>JANHFT010002797.1:148239-173932 GCA_032467955.1 Pseudoxenodon macrops | reverse complement strand
GAGCAGTGATGGCGAACCTATGGCACGTGTGCCACAGGTGGCACGCGAAGCCATTTCTGAGGGCATGCAAGGCACTACCTTGTCAGCTGCAGTGCGCTTGTGTGTGCTGGCCAGCTAATTTTCAGCCTTGATCTTCGGCCGTTTTTCACCCTCCGGAGGCTTCAGGAGGCTTCCCTGAAGCCTCCAGAGGGTTAAAAAACGGCCCAACAAGCAAACCGGAAGTCCGTTCCCGAACCTCCGGTTTGCCTGTAGGGTCGTTTTTCACTTTTAGGAGGCTTCCCTAAAGCCTCCGGAGGGTGAAAAACAGCTCAACGGGGAAAAAGGAAGTCCCTCTGGAGGGCAAAAAACAGCCCAATTGGGGGGGGGGGCGCACGCGCAATGCATCATGCATGTGTGTGTGTGTTGCATGTTGGCACTTTTTGCACGCAAGAGGGAAAAGGTTCATCATCACTAGTATATATTATCCTTATACAATGAAGTCTGTGATCTTTCTCTTACACTTTCTGATATTCTAATGTACCCCTATATAGACAACGACGGAATCTCCTAAGCTTACCTTGTGGTTCATTAACCAATATGAGGCACTTTAAGACAGAAGGCAGCAACGTCTCAACATCACATATTTCAATGCTTCTGGTCCTTTGCAGTACTTCAAGAGTGAAAGCTAACACCGATCCTAGGCGAGAAGGCGGGGCATTACCTTTGAACTGTAGATAATTTTCACTGGAAGAAAATAAAAAGGAATCATTCTATCATTCTTTAGGATAAGTAATGAGAATCATATGTTTGTATATTCTTCAGCTGCATTTCCTCCCAATATTTTTAACATATACACAGTGTGTTCTGATGGAATTAAATCCATCCAGATATTTTTCAGATAAAAAGTTCTGAGCATTTTTTTTCAATATCATGCTTGTATCGTTTTCAAAGTAAAGACACCAATGCTTTCTTCTCCACCAATTTAGCTATTAAACATTCAAATGCCAACCGCTGATTTTATTTTCTGGGCGTTACCTGATGACTTGGACAGAGGTCTTGTGTAGATGAATGGCTTCTGGAGTGGCAGCAGAACTGCACAATGCCAGCAAGATGGGATGATGCCCGGCTCGAGATGACAAAAGAAGAAAGCGCCCCAAATACTGCCGAATCACATCCCGTAACAATTGGTTCAAATAGGCACTCTGACTTTGAGACTGGCAATGGCAACATATAAAGGACAAGCCCTACAAGAAGGGGGGGGGGAAGAAGAGGAGAAAATAATAATTTGCCACATTCAAATTGTGAATGAAAAATATCCCTATCATCAGGACATCAAACAAGTCTCCTGAAAGTAGAATCTGTTGGAAATACACTGGTGAGAATTCCTGATAGCATCACTACCCCAACATTTCTTAAATTTCCAAACATATCAAGTGGGTGTTTTATTTCTTAAAATGTACAAAAGTGGGATAAGATTTTTTTTAAAAACGAACATATTAAATATCTCTGTATTTGCTATCGGAACTTGGTCGTTTCCACTTGCTCCGCACCATATTTAGGACCAAGAGTCTTTTTATAGAAGCAGGCAGGAGAGTTGCCGTAAAGATAACAATGACCTATTACCGTGATGGCGAACCTATGGCACATGTCCCACGGATGGCACACGGAGCCATATCTGAGGGCACACGAGGCGTTGCCCTATGTCAGCTCCAACGCCCATGTGAACGCTGGCCAGCTAATTTTCAGCTTTCTGGAGGGTGGGGAGAAGCCTCAGGAAGCTTTTCTGAAGGCTGGGGAGAAGGAAACACGGCTCAATGGGCCAACCGGAAGTTTGGAGGCTTCAGTGAGGCCTACACGCATGCGCGGGGGGAAGGCATTGCATTATGAGTGTGGGCACGCACGCACCCTTTTGGCACCTGAGCAGAAAAAGGTTAGCCACCACTGACCTATTAACTTAGGTCATGTGACCCAGGTGAAGAACAGGACCCCTCTTGTGGCTGAGGGTGAGAAATTTGAAGTATCTTCTGACTGTTCTTCTCTGTTATTTTTTATCCTTAATCACAGATAGGTGCGCAAAGATTTTATTTTTATTCATTTGTATCCTGCCTTTATTGTTTTTACAATTAATTCAAGGTGGAAAACGTATCCAACACAACTTCCTCCTCCTATTTTCCCAACAACTCTGTGAAGTGAGTTGGTTGAGAGAGAGTGACTGGCCCAAAGTCACAATCTTCTTGTTAGGTCCCTTAATGAGAATTAATGAACAACTTTTTAATTGTAAATAGACTGTTAGTATTATATTACTGAATAGAATACTGCTATTAATAAAATAATGAATGTTGGTATTCATATTCTTGATTTAATGATATGTTATATTTAGTTTTTGATATATTTTACATAAATGGTAATTGAGGCAATGAAATGTTTTAGATATCGTGATTCATTTTTCTATATTGTATTGTAAGTATAGTCTATTTCTTGGAAATATATTCTGTACAAATAAAATCAGCCAATAATATGATCTCAGACTATTTCAGTTTCATGTAGTGGTTAAAGTGCTGATCTAGAAACCAGGAGACTATGAGTTCTAGTCCCACCTTAAGCATGAGAACTGACTGGGTGACTTTCAAAGATTCATTACGCGCGCGCGCGCACACACACACACACACACGGTGCTGTGGTCTAGAGGTGGAGCTCTCGCCTCACAATCAGGAGGCTGTGAGTTCGATCCTAAGTAGAAGCAGATGTTTCTATCTCTGGGCACACGGAGAAGATATCTGCTGAACAAAACTCTGCATTGGCGACAGGAAGGGCATCTGGCCAATAAAACAGTCTGCTAGCTCCATTCAGTTGCTCAGACTCCACCCCGCAAGGGATTATGGGATCAGTAAAAGGAAAATGGTGATACACACACACACAACATATATATGATTTTGCAATCTCTGTCTGCAAGTAAAGAGCTTACAAAAGTAAGCTATGGAAATCATGTACTAAAGGGGTTATCACGATATTAAGATGTCGTTACAGAAGAGTGGAAAAATGTGGAGTCAAGTTTTAATCATGCGTGCCCCTTGTGGGCAGAATCCTACTGAGTGTTCTTATGAATTACCATGAATATCCATGAGAATTGCTAAAGGGAGGATGTTAAGATCTTCAAGGAAAAACACTATGTTATTTGGTAGGGTAAGATGTTTGACACATCAGGCCACCTGGAAACTATGAAGTTAGGTTTTTGCTACTAAACCTAAAGGTTTCTACTTTTCTACTTCATTCTTCCTGTCCATATTGGAAAATCTTTATTTCAGTGACTTTAATGTACTTGTAGCTCACCAGCCTCTGGGAGAAAGATGAGTCTACAACTTATCAGTTTTTAGGATGCACACAAAGAATCTATCAGTATTAAAGGGGCCAGGCCTTGTTATAATACAAAAATAAACAGCCTTAATTAGGGGCCACAGTGGTGCAGTGGTTAGAGTGCAACACTGCAGGCTACTTCTGCTGACTGCCTGCAGTTCTGCAGTTCATATCTCACCAGGCTCAAGGTTGACTCAGCTTTCCATCCTTCTGAGGTGGGTAAAATGAGGACCCAGATTGTTGGGGGAAATAGGCTGCTGACTCTGTAAAACCGCTTAGAGAGGGCTGTAAAGCAGTATACAAATGAACATGCTATGAAAGTGCTATTGCAATCAAAATATTAAATATCTTCATCCAGGCCCTACATTTACTTGTAAAACAACGTGCCACATTTGAAATGCAACCTGGCACTTGAAACACTTCAGAGAGACTTGGTGTGGATGATCTCAAGCAGACTGCCTTTTTCTCCCAAACCAAATTTTACTTTATAGAGAAGTTGGTTCAGGGGGTTAGCCACAAAATACCCGATAGTAGCTGGGATAAATTGAAATCCTCTTGTGTTCTGAAATGTCCCTTGAGCCTTCTGGCGCCATATAAAAGTCTATTTTTTAATAATCAGATGAATAGAAAAACCACCTTTTGGTACCACCTGCTTGAACTTCTACCCATTAATGATCCATGTCAGGCTTCCAAGTCTGTTAGGAATACTTAGTTTTATTGAGGTCTAACTTCAGGTGCTACTCTCTATGGAAGAGTGATAAAGATTAGTGTGTCCCTATTTAGTCCATCGTGATACTGATTGGACCAGTGCATAATTTAAGTATGGCAGCATTATCATGTGCCCATCTATAACATTTGGTTGACAACATTTTCTTTATTTAAAATATTGACAATGTAAAAATTAAATTAGCCATGGACAATATGCAAGTAAGGCATACAATTTATTATACAATCGTATAAAAGTTCCAAACAAATTTTAACATATTATTTGGTCATTAATATAAAACGCCTAGCTTAAATGAACAACGGGAGTTACATTTTGCATATTAAACCAAAAAATCAATTATGTAATTCAATTGTGCAGGAATGACTGGCATAAACTCTGTTCGCATAATTCAGAAACGAATAAAACAAAATAAAGTCTTCTTTTGGGATACTAGTTGTTGAACATCACTTATCCATGGTTAAAAACATTTTTCTTATCTTGCTTCTATCCAATAATTTAATGTTTTAGTACTTGGAATTAATATTTAAACTCCTCAAATAAAAAAAATGAAAAGCAATGTCAGGCAATCTTTCACGAAGGACCCCAATATTTTACAGCTTATTTAAAAAACTATGAATGCTTTGGAGTATTCATTTCTGATCCTTTTTCTTATTTTATATGAAATGTATGCTTGTTTTAGCTAGAATAAAGAATATTCTGTTCATGACTTTTTGTTTGTTCTGTGCATTTTTTCCTCCTATCTGTTTAAACAGATTTTGTTGAAAACGCTTTCTAAGATTAACAGGAACAGAAGTAAATCATGACTGCATAACCATATGGAGTTATTATTGGGGAATTCATGAAGAACCTTATATTGAATTCACACTAGCAAAATGGTCAAGTGAGAACTAGCATGTTATCAGCAGAAAGAGAACTAGCATGTTATATATACCACCGCCACTGCCACAAAGGACTTTGCAGGGTGGCCAAAGGGAACAGAATGGGGGTGGGGGGGAGATGAAACCCCTTAGCAGTTGTAAGTGGGCACAGGCTGTCAAGTTCACAAATTTTGGTCATGTGACAATGGGGGTACACATTACCTTCTGTTAACTTCAGGGACTGTGTGTTACATATCATATGTTCAGCACCTTTGTGACTTCCTATGGCCACTGAACAAATGTGAGAAATATCCATAATTAGTGAATGATAAATAAGCAATTATTTGCTTCACAAGTGCCATTTTCATTTTTTAAAACACATAAGGGAGAGAAATGTGCCTAAGTCAGGTATTTGAACAAGTAGCAAATACTTTGGAGATAATTAAAAATCAAGCCCTGAGCGACATGTAATCACCCCCCAATCTTGCAGTACTCATGAGTTTACTGACATATGCATCTGCTCATTATTACTTCTGTTACGCAAAGATACGCATACTGTAGATTTTTTAAACTTACCTTTTGTTACTTTTATAAATAATTCAAGGCGACAAACAGACATAATTACTCCTTCTTCTTCCTATTTTCTCCACAACAATCCTGTGAGGTGGGCTTGGGCTGAGAGAGAGTGTGACTTGCCCAAGGTTACCTAAGGCAGGACCAGAACTCACAGACTCCTGATATCTAGGCCAAAACCTTAATCACTACATTAAAGTGGTGCTTCTGTGTGTGTGTGTGTGTGTGTGTGTGTGTGTGTGTGAGTGTGTGTTTATATGAACATAGTATAGAGACACCAGCGCACCTGAAGGAAAAACGGGAGATTCTCACGAATGGCAGCCAACATCACTGCAGGTAGTTCTTTATCCTGCTGAAGCACAGCATGGGGCAAAAGCAAGCAATCTATAATACGGAACAAGAGGGGCTGTGCTTTGGAAGTAGCCAATATGGCTGCCCAGGACTTCACAAGGCATCCTGTTGAAATAAAACCAAGAAAATCAAAAGTCGAAATTGCAAAAAGAGAGAAGAGGGAGCATGAAGAAATATTTCTGCCGGATTTCATGTCTACTGGTAACTATAGCAACCAAATAGTCACATTTCCATATATCCCGCTTAATAATCCTGGGGATGGTGAACGTCCATTGATACAGTGAACTAAAAATGAGAGTTGTGAACTTTGGACTGAAACCAGATACATCAGGGAATAGTATACTCAAAGAAATAATGCTAATGTATGCTACTTTTGTACTTTGTATTTACTATTTGGTATGATCATTTTTAATGCAAATTGCTTTTGCCTTTTGTTTTTCATCGAAAGCAGTAACATAGTTGGCTAGCAAATGAACAAATAAATATAAAGCAAAGCAAATGTTACGAATGCACAAAACATTCAGCAACATATTTTGAATCCTCCTTCACTTCCCTAAATAGGAAATATCACTGGGAAAAAGGGTAGCATTGCTTCAAATACATCAACAGGAACATCACAGAATGATGGAGCCTGCATTAGAACAGAATGTGTGACCCACTTTCACTCCTCAGTAATTTTTTTAGGTCTGCACAGGAAAATGAATCAAAACCAGCACTATCGATTGACTTTGAATAGCAATAGATTGGCTATTCTTAGAATGACGATGTCAACACAGCCTTAATATGCTGGAATTCCTTCTAATGGAGATATGTTTTCTGGAATTTCTTATCCTGCTCTTCCAAATAACCGTAACTGAAAGACTGACGGGTATAAGTTACAATATTTTTACTTAATATATTTTATGCTGTTTCCTAAATAAGAACGTTAAAGTAAAGCAGAGATTTAAAAATGTTACAGTAGTTATTAGAAAAAAGAACAATAATTGAAACTAAGTACTATAATATTTTCTCTCCCCTACTTTTTAAATGTATAATATTGACACAAAGAACTTTTAATAAAATATGTAATAGTACGCAGCTCTGAAGAACTGAGGGAAGTATTCCAAGGAAGGAAGGAAGGAAGGAAGGAAGGAAGGAAGGAAGGAAGGAAGGAAGGAAGGACCTCAAGATAAGTCTGCAGGAAAGAGCAGAACTACTTTCAATAATTACAGGTAGTCCTCAACTTACAACAGTTCATTTAGTGACTGTTCAAAGTTACAACAGCACTGAAAAATGTGACTTATGACTTTCAAAGTTAAACGTTTTCCCACAATCATGTGGTCAAAATTCAGACACTTGGCAAATGATTCCTATTTATGACTGTTGCTGTGTCCCAAGTCATGTGATTCCTTTTCCTTTCCTTCTGACAAGCAAAGTCAATGAGGAAGCCAGATTCACTTAATAACGAGGTTACTAACTTACCAACTGCAGTTACCAACTGCAATTAACTGCAGTTAACTTAACTATGGCAAGGAAGATTGTAAAGTGGGGCAAAATTCACTTAACAAATGCCTCACTTAATAACAAAAATTTGGGGCTTAATTGTGGTTGTTAAGTCGAGGACTACCTGTATAAGGATTAAGGAAAAATGTAAGGAAAGAAAAGAAGAGGACAGCCAGCAATTAGATTGATGGACTCAATCCCAGCAGCAATGGGTGCAACTCTGGGCATCTGAAGGGCCAGGCTGGGGACAGATCTTCCTGGGGAAATCTAAGTTGTTGCAAAGGTTTATTCCCAACTTGTCTCAATGTGCTGCAGAAGGAGTTTCTGACAACCCTAAGAAATTCACATCCCAGCAAACTCTTAATGAACATAACCCTACTTGTATTATGTCTCCTGGCTGGTTTTATTGACAGACACTTGCAAGGGAACCAAAGGGCAACCTGGCTTTTGTAGGTTAGAAGTTCTTCAGCTGGAGAAGTTGCCTGGAAGCATTGACACTAATGGCTTTTTTTATATTGTTGATAAGGGAAGCACTAAACATGAGAATTACCTATTATCTTGTAGGTGAGATGGAGTCCTTCTGCAGGCCCTTTCTTTACTAAATAGGGTTTTACATATTTTAATATGTCACCAAGATATACCAACGCCTTTGTCACCATGACTGATTTTTCAGGCAGATGCTGAAGCTCACTGTAGTTTTTTCCAACAGCCTAAGAAAACATAGAAGAAGAAGAAAAGGAGGGCAATTCTTGATACTGGGACACATCTATCCTATTAAGATAGGATAGGGCATTTTCTAATTCTGTTCCTCCAAAACTGCTATTTATAATAAACACTGTACCTCAATGAACCGGAAAACAGCCTCCTTAGGATCTTGTCTGTAGACGGACTCATCAAAGTGAGCCTTTGAGAAGATAGTTATTACTTCTGGCAGTTGGAATATCAATCTTGTAAGTTCAGTCAGTTGTTCCATATAAGCCTTATCTATTTATCAACACAACACAAGAATTTGATGTGACTTAGTATTGGACTTTTCCCATCACGTCTACATCCTTAGACAGTTCCTCAGGTATGGTGAACTACAAATTCTACAAAGGGAAGATATGACTTGTACTCTAACATCAGCATTTGTTAGCTGGATTTATATATCGTCTTTCCGCAAGGAGCACAAAGCAGTAAACCCAGTGCTTCCTCCTCCATTTTTCTGTACAGAAATCCTGACAGGGTAGGTTGAGTTGAGAATGTAACTGGCTAAGTCTCTTAGTGAGCTCCGATGGAAAAGGGTAAATTTGAATCTGAGCCTTATTATTCTACATCAGGGGTGTCAAACTCAAGGCCCATGGGGTGCTTAGATCTGGCCCTTGGGGCTGCCCTGGAAAAAGCGAAGGACCGGTCCACAGTGCCTCTGCCAGTGAAAACAGAGCAGTGAAACGTGCAGTGGCCCTTTTCGCTGACAGAGGGCTGCAGGAAACCGTTACCGCTGAAAATGGAGCTCAGAGAACTGCGTGGTGCTCTGTTTTTGCTTGGCAGAGTGCTAGCAAAACAAACTACTAGCAAAAGTGAAATACCACCACCCCCGCCCTTCCCGGGCCATCACAGGTGCCCTGACACGAGTGGTGTCGCCTACCATGGCCACGCCCCCCAAGGTCAAGCAGAACCTGATGCGGCCCTCAATGAAATCGAGTTTGACACCCCTGTTCTAGACTAATATCTTAATCACTATACCAAGTTCAGATTCGAAAGACTGTAAAAAAGCAGTTTAAAAAAAAACATGGATATTTCTTGGAAATTGTAAGATGCTATAACTGTGTCCCCCCCCCCCATCACTTTGCTTTTAACCTCTCTTTCCATCTTTGTTATTTCCCCTGACAAAAATCTATATACCTCAGTAAACATTAAAAAAAGAGAAACCTAAGCCCATTACATTTCTACATTTTATCCACTACTCAAGTCAACCAAACTCATAAGTTTAACTCCAATTCAGGTGAGATCATCAAAAATCAAAATCTAAAATACATGAAATGACCACTAATTCTTCTGCTGTCTTTTACTCCAGTTTCACAAGTGTCTTGCCCTTTGTTTGAAAATATAATAAAATCAATCACTAGCATTAATAACTATAAATGCTGACTTTCAATTGTCATACAGCAAAATGCCCACTCATGTGAGTTAAAATGTTTTGAAATAATTGATCAGATTTAACCTATGATTCCAATTAATTACATTATTCATCAATGTTTGGGAATTTTTATTTTCAAATGAACACATTTACTTTAAATTACATTTAAAAAATAAGCAACTAATCAATTGCCCAAACAGGCAAACCCAAACTGGAAGAATAATAAGGCAAAAAAGTGATAATAGTGATGGTAGTGGTAAACTAACATTGTGTACATAATTGAAAAGACTTAAGTTTCAATTGCTGCTGATCACATATAAACCAATGCACATACTGGTAGTTTGTTCAGCATCTGTTCTGATCAAAGTCTCCGGAGGCTGATTGATAAACATTTGTAAAATGCATCGAAACCATGACTGAACAAACAAGGATTGGTAAGATGAATGACCCATGCCAGTAAGAGCTTCAGCCAGTGCACTGTATAGAAAAGAAAGCCAATAAAGAAAAGCAAATTAGGTAAGTAAAGAAGTCATTCCTTCCCCTTGAGTTATATCATTTAAAAAAAAATCTGTAAATGATTCCAAGAACTCCTGCCTCTAAGAAATGCCCCATATGCACTATGGCACAGAATATCATGGCTTCTCCTAAAACTGGGCAGAACGAACCCCTAACCTAGCTTGTGCAATGCAAAAATCTAGGATCTCACTTATTCCCAGTTTTCTAATAGTCCTTCAGTGTACAGCCAGCGGAACAGTGCAAAAGTTCCATGTAGCTTATATAGGCCAGGGAGTTAGGAAAATCAATGAAAACCTAATACAACGTAAATGTTTTCAGGAAAATTACGGTAATATAATGTATTGAAGTTGGTTCTCCTGAACTATTAAGAGAGAAGAAAAATGATAATCTGTTTGGAAATGCAATTTAGTGTCCTTACTCTCCACCATACATCCATTCCCTTTCTTCTTCATTACTCTATCTTCTGACACCCCTCTTCTTTTCTAACATTCCTCTTTCCCCACCATACCTCTGTTTCCTAGCAGACCGAGAAGAATTAAATCAGATTTGAAAAAAAGCATGACAAAATGGCTTTTGAAATGGGATTATTTAGTATATTGGTAGGATAATATTGGCATTGTTATTTACATAACTGAAAAAAAAATCTAGAAAATAGGTTTTCAACCCCAGCTTTCACAGAAATCTATAGTAAAAGAACTACATGTTACTGCAATAGAACAACTAAGCCAAAGTTATGTCAACACCTGCTTTCATTTAACCAAGATGTTGTATGGCTTACCTGTTTTGTATCAGGTGCGTTAGATACCTTGAAACCAGTTGAGGGCAAACCATATCATCCCATCCAAACAACTGCATCATAGATATAATTGGCTGAGGCTGGAGATCTGAGGTACATGTGCTGGGTAAATCCAAAGCTAACAAAGTCAAATCTGTTTTTAAAAAAACAAAAGCAGAGAAGTAGAACCAACCTCCATCCTTTATATACCACTGATTTTTTTAAAATACTAAGATTCCTTCCCCTTCCCCAGTGAATATAAATAATTTGAAATATTGAGCAGAGCTTCCAGACATATGCTTCAGCTTTTCCTGCTTGCTGTTTGTATCTTAAAATCTGTTTCCACCAGCTGCTTTCTATTTCCAGGAAATTCTATTGTTAAAAATGAAAAGAAACTGAAAACAGAAATCATAAAGTGACACGGATTATGCTATATGTTGTCAAACCGGCTTCATCAATCGGACTTACTCTCTAGCATACATCAACTCACTCTATTTATAATCCGAGTTTATTTTTATCTTTGCGGACATTTGGAGGGAGAGGAAAATGATATTGGCACTAATTCCTCAATCAAAATGGGTTAAAACTTAAACTGTGCTATGTCATTTATTCATTCACTGAATATGTATTACGAAACCTATACTTTCACTGTTCTTTAGCATTTTAACACAAACATTGCTATATTCTCAATGTTAGTGATGATCAATTATATAGTTTCTATTATTTTTAAAAAACTTTTTAAAGCAATTATGCAAGGAAAACTAGAATTGACTAAAAGAAGGTACTAGAGTCACTACTTTAGTGTTGTATATATAGTGTTGTACATGCCAAGGAAATTGCATTTTTATTCTGCCGTTATTATATCTTAACTATTGCAAAGCTGCTGAAGTTCAAGGTCTTTTTTCATTAACGATTAGGATTTTAAGAATACATACGTTCAGTTCTTCATACGTATTGAGGAAAATACATTTAAATTCAAATCTATCTTTTATAAATAATACTGAAATGGATTCAGTGAGGTATTATAATTAAATGCAAGCCTTCTTGCACTGAGTTGAAATATACAGTTAGTATACCGGAATATCATGGAAGAAATAGTACTATATTAAAATACAAAGGAACCGGATCAGGTGGGCACAGCTCCAGCAAAGTCAAGGATCACCACTTTTATAGTTTTGTTGCAAGATGTTGTTTTATCTGCTACCGTAGAATTTTGAGCGGCATTCTTACATTATAAGACTCCAGAATATAGGGTGTTTTTTGTTTTTTTTAAAGTCACACAATGCATTTGAAACCTTACCTGATATATTTACAGAACAGCGAAGATTATCATAATCCTAGAGGAACCCGAGGGAAGGGAATTTGTAGCGGCAAGAGACGCTGAACAAACTCATTTAAGCACGGAGAATACGTGTGGTATTGAATATGGTGACGTATCAACCGTTAACATTGCTTAAGATCACAAGTACACAATTTAAAATGTAATGAACATCTAAGACAAAAAGAAAAAAGTGCCACTCGATTGATGGATCCGAGGGATCCTATGAATAAAGTGAGCCCTCTACTAAAAGAGGAAAATATGAGTCTCTCTCTCTCTTTTCCCATCGAGATGTATGCATGCATCAAAAGGAATCTTACAATGTGCAGGTAAATTCTACTAGGTCCAGTAACAAGTTATTTAGAAAGAGGAAGAATGCATCACGGTCAGAAGAAAGACGAGATCAAGTTGGAGAACAAACCTGCAGCTGTATCTGCAAGCTGAGGAAGGGGAGTCTTCACCATCCTCTGGCCCTTCAAGTAAGGGAAGAAATTTCTCCAGAGAGCTTTGGCAACAGCAAGGTGGTGCTCTTTCACCACTGATGAAGGCTGCGCATTGGGGCCCGGATTCCCTAACCGGAGTCCCTGGTTTAACTGCTCATGTGCTGTTCTAAGAAGAAAGAAAAGTGATGTGACCATAAAGTCTATTGCCCTGGGAGGAAGAATAATTGAATTTTAAAAAATAATTAAAAAAAAGGTGGACGAGGATGGTTATTGTGCAACACACAAACTAAGGATTTTAGAAATCACCTTTCGTAATTCAAAACTTGACGGAAGGACATTTATGCACACAAGCAATTTGATGGATAAATGATGGCATATTAAGCACCGTAAAGTTAATGTTAATTATTTATGTCATCCATTAATTATGCACCTCTTAATATGTCAGGCCCAAATGGGAAACAGGCAGTTCTAAAATGAATGTATTTATCAAATGACAAGTAAGTATGCTTACACTCCAATGCCAAATCTTTCATGATTTGTTAATTTTCTATGCACGATGTATAGAAACTGGGTCAGGCACAGAAATCTATGAATATTTTTCCCCCCCTCAAAAGCATTTATCACTGAAGTTATTTTTTCTTTTTGTAGCCTCAGTAGAGATAAATGGAAAAACAAACAAACAAAGATTAACCCTTTTCAAGTACGTGGCAGCAACTGCTCATAGCAAACTAAGAACTAAAGTTACCGTTATATCTAAAGTCAGTCTTTTACAGAGACAATGTGGCATGAATTCAATAACACATTCAATTTTCTTTGATTCTGCTAGTACAATTCCTAGTGCTTAATCTAATTTGGAAGTTGTGACTTTCTAAAGGCTCAATAGAGATTTGTCTGCAGGGAATCAGTTGGAGGAGGGGCAGGAAGCATTAATAAATTTGTCTGGCAGACTAGAAAGCGAGGCATTGCTGCTCTTGGACGATCAACTAAATAACATGCTTATTAAAAACAATCCGTAGAAATGCACTATCATTCCTGCTCCTATTTATCTCATGGTCAGTTAAATTGAGATTGTAGATTAAGGTACTAGCAGCATTATTACATTTGCTTTATTAAATTCTACAAACAGCAGTGTAAAATCAAAGACAACGTACGAGTCAGTGGCAAACTACAAGGAAGGGCAGTTGTCTTCAAACTCCTTTTGGTAGTAGCTGACAATCAGATTGAAAGCAGAAAAGGACTTGTATATTTGCGAATTTTATCCTAATTCTTCAAGAACAGAGTTTCTTTCCATTTTTTGTTATGCTGACTTTATTTTGTATGGTATCAATGGCTGTTGTGATTATTTGCTTAGAGTTATGTTCATTATCTAGCAGTGTTTAGGTCTACACAGTCCATAATAATCTGGGGAAAGATCGAGGCAAAAAGCCTGTGGAAACTCCATTCTATCTTTATTCTCCTCCCTCACTTTGGATTGTTTAATGTATATATTTCTTGCCCTATCCATTTGTGGCAACTGCATTAATCTGCCTGAAACAGAAGACTTTGCAATAAAATTATAAATTGCAGCTGCAAGGAAGAAAAACGTGATGAAAATCACAAGGAAAAAAACACAGAAACAGATGCTGTATTGCATGTCTGCATCAGTCAAAGAAACAAGACTTATGGTTGACATTTAACATTATGGACTCCTCCTTGATAAAGAAACCATCTGAAATATACAAGGGAATAATAAATAGGCGCACACAATATAATATCTGTTTTCTGGGTTATTTCTCTCTCACTTTGGGGCCTAATACACAGTAGCTGTTTAGGTACTTAAAATAGAAAATCAGCCCTAAATCCAATGATGGATTTTTAAAAAACCATGTTTAACTGAATTTGCAAGGGGGAGGGGCAGAGGGAATCTATTTAGCTCCTAGCAAATATATAAAAAAACTCAGAACGTACTTATTGACTACATTTTATACTTTTTAGAATTGTGTAACATGGATGTCATGGATGTAGAGATAGATAGATAGATAGATAGATAGATAGATAGATAGATAGATAGATAGATAGATAGATAGATAGATAGATAGATATAGAGTAATATAAAGATATTAATTAATTTTTGTTAAAAATATGGCGTATTATTTCCCTATGGGAAAATTTGCAAAGAATTAACCACTAGGTAGCTGCATAAGTATAAATATTTGCATAATCTTTTTTTTTTTTTTGGCATAACAGCGTCACACAAAATGCTTTTTTGAATTATTGGCCCATCTTCAGGAGTGGTTTTTCAAGGGGTGTCTTCTTCAGGGACAGAATCAAGCTGTACTGCAAAATCAGACCTAGGTATTACTTTAATGGAAGAGGCACAAGGCTAATAGTTTGAATGGGAAGTCAAAAGAAGACATGGACAAATTACCTCTGTACTATTTTAAACACTACTGTAGTATCTGTAGTATTATAAGGAATCTAATTCAAAGCAAAGGAAATTTTACCTTTTAGTGAGAACCTCAAGGGATGTACACCTTAAAACACCCAAACGTACATATATACATGTCAGTGCATGCATCAAACATACATGTAACCCTTTGGATCTTATTCACCGACAAATGGCTATTTTTGTTGTCATTGTGCCTGTTTGTCACGATGAAACTTATAATCGCTACTCACACATATATATGTATTATAGATACATATTGCTCTTCAGCTAACCAACAGAGATCAGAAAATTAAAGAGGCATTATTGTGACATGTCTTTGCCAACTAACTGATATAGCCTCTTGCAAATTCTTGGCATAAGAAAATTTAAAATACCATGGAAAAAAATCTTATCAGCTTGTCACAACACATTCACCATGCAGTTAAGAGGATACATATTCAGTAGAGATGTATGAAAAGAGACATTACAGGTTTAAGCAGTATATAATTTACTCTGGAAATATACTTCAAAATGGCATAATATTTGTAGAAACTAAAATGTTAGACTAATTTAGATTTTTAAAAGTATATAAACATGAATGTATTTCCACATCGTCATTACTCTAAAACCTGTCAGCTTATATATCGCTTAAAACACTTCTGGATTTAACATTCCAACATTTCCCAACAATTCAAATGATCTACAGAAAATAATCTCAATTGTAAGAAATGTAACTGAACGGGCAGAATTTTGTGTCTTTTAAATCACATAAAACAGGAGAAAGTTTTTGCCATCAACATGACTGGGACTTATTAGTTTTCTTTTTGCTGCAATCTAGATATTTTAAACTGATACAACTTCTTTTATAAAATAAACAGATTTTACACATTTGAACAGAAGAAACTCAGAGATGAATAGTGACATCACACTAGCTAGCACTAATGACATTATCTGATCAGATAACGAAACATTTGAATGCAAACAACTAAACTCAGAGTATGCCAAGAACGCCACAGATTTTATACATGGAGGCTCCTGTGAGTTACAATAAAGCTGAAGGCTTAATCTGTGGGAAAACCGTGGCAATATTTTCAAAAATAGATAAGTCTATGGAAATCATAAAACTGAATTTGTACTAACAACCATCTTAAGTTCAAAACAGCTTTGCAGAATTGGATTCTCAATTTATTAACATATGTAGAATGAAGAATAAATGTTCTGCATAACAAGTACACAGGGTATGTTCATTTACAAATGCCAAAGTGTTATTTTTAATATATCAGAAATAATTTGTGTCATCTTTACGCAAATTATTCATCGAATCATACATAGTTATTGTAGAGTCAGCAGTGACCTACAACTGGATTATGGTTTTGTTAGGAAGCACATTTTAAACATAGCAAAGGCTCAAATATTGATGACTTTGTGATGGCTATGGAAAGTGTTGAGTATTTTAAAATTGGGATTATTTTTAAATTCAATTAGATCCAGTTTTGAACCATGGAGTAACTGTAACTATGATCATACAAATGAAAAGTCTATTTGCCTGGAGCTGGAAGTGTGTGGGAAGGCAAAGGAAATATATTGTTTCTGGATTGGCTTTCATATGCTCTGTATGCTTGAGTATGTATTATGCATATTTGTGATGAAGACAAGGCTTTTTATGTGTGTGGTCTCCTACTCCTAATGTCTTTTTCTTTCTTTCGTTCTTTACTCACCTATCATTATGCATATCTTCTTACATTCATAATTTTTCTTACTTTTTTGCCTCAACTTGTCATGTAGAAAACCAAAAATCCTTCATTTCCTAACCAAACAATGTTTTAGGAGATATCTACAACTGACCACACATACTGTTCTCAAACATCAGCAACTACAGAGGACTACTCTTATTTATCTCTGTCTGAAAATATCTATTTACTAAGCCTATATGAGGTTCCCTTAAAATATCTTCCCTCAAACTAACAGATTCTGAGATCAAAGCCGCCATCAACTATTGCTAACTAGTTACATTAATTGGGAAATATTTTACAAATTCTACCATGAACATTAACAAATTTCAACACCAACTAAGCAATATATTCATTTAGGGACCTGTCTTTGGGGTGGTGGGAAAGCTATATGTAAATGAAATGTCTCACAGAAACAAAAACATTTTGACAGAAGAAATTCAGCAATCTCTGCCAATATATGTTTATTACCAAATGCTTCTTTAGAGGACTGTTCAGATATTGGATAAATGCTACATTTTTATTCTAAACCAGGTTTATTCATTATGTTTTAATTATAATCCTGCTTTGTGTCTAGGATGATCATTAACGGATTCCATATTATTCTGCTTTTTCATATTTGTAAAACCAACACATGGAATGTTTATATACATAGGAGTACAATAGATAATCTGTTTGTCCAATGTTTAATCCAAAATATTTATTCTGTTACATTAAACATTACTTTTAGTGATAATTTGGGAGGTATATCTAAAATATATATATTAAAGATTTGACAATGGGCTCCGTGTGCACCTATGATTTCAAGTTATGGACCTTTATTCTAATGTATATAATTTCTACCTGTAAGTAACAGAGAAGCATTGCATATTTTGGTTAATTTACTAATGCAAATGAATCACTAATTTCTTGCACTAAAAAGGGCTTGACAAAAGGGTAGCTGCTCTCCTTAATGTTTTAAACATGTAAGTGTGTCGGAGGGAGTTTACAGAGAAATCAATCCCAATATTTAATATATCTACTCATAGAAAGTTATAAAATTCAAGAAAAGCTTTACTCCTTTGATTGGACTGATCAAGACTAGTCTGAAAGTTGCTATCAAAGGTGAAGAAGTTCTTCTACAGATTCAGCACCTCCTACCAAACTATGTTGGAAAGTAATAGGGTGCAATATCTAAAAATGAATGTGAGATAGGGTTGCTAGCTACAAAGATATATCTAGCACTGAAGTTCCAAAGGTGCTTTTTCAAAAGGCAACTGGACTTTGTTTTTCCTTGAAGACATTTCACTTCTTATTCTGAAGAACTGAAGACACTTCTTGGATCAGAAGCGAAACTTCTTCAAGGAACAAAGAAGAAAGTCCAGTTGTCTTTTGAAAAAAAGCCCCTCTGGGACAACCATGATCTGGAGGACTGAGAATCTTCACAGACTACCTAAAGCCGAAGCAAAAATGGCTGGTTCTCTTTGTCCAACAAAACCAGCTCAGCTTCTGGTTTTATGAATGGAGTTTTGTGTTGCAATGATGAGATTCACATTCTCATATTAAGAGTCTTTTATATTGGTGAACCAGCTTCTGACCATGCTAGAAATAAGAACTACAATACTGTTTTAAAAAAAAATCACAGCAGGGACTTAAAGTGATTTCAGGTCAGATAGAAAATATGAGAGAGCCACAAATACTATACAAAGTGGCATTACATTGTCATTTAATTTTCAAGTTTAAGCAGCGTCAAAAATTCAGATATATAAATATGATGTATAAATGGAGTGGGAGGGAAATTAGTTGAGACAGCTAATGATAGTCTAGATTTTAAGTTGTGGCAAATTAGTAGTTAGTCTACTAATACAAACGCTGCAGAGCACTGAAATTGGTAGTTGCTGTTGGATAAGAAACCACAAGCCATATATATATATATATACATGTATGTATGTATGTATGTATGTATGTATGTATGTATGTATAAAATCTTCCTAGAATTTGGGGTAAGAACAATTGCAAAGAAAACTTGGAATTACTAAGAAAAGCTACCATCTCTTTTTAGGGTTAATGGATGCTTTTGTCAGATTTTTAGGTCAGATTAACCTTTTGCTCGTGATAAGGTTGTTTATTGGTTTTATTTTTACCGACTTTGAATGAATCTGAAAGAAAGGATGGGGAAATCAATACGAAGCAAGACAATGGGCTCTCAAGCCTCTGGCTATACTTGCTTTTGGTTTGGACTCATACACAATTTTGCAACATGCTGAGACTGAGGAGGATTAGCCTGCTTGTGTTGAGTAAACTGATGATGCCCAATAAACAGTTTCTGTTGTAAACCCCTTAGGATGTGCAAAGCCACACTAGTTGGCATTAGACCAGATAAGCTGTCGAACTAGCTGTAATCTCATTTAGACCCGAGCTGATCCTCCTGTCCTTTCACTCCACAGGATCAAGGAAAACCACCAAGCAAGCAGATGTATTAACAGCAGCACTGCTGGCTGGATGTGACAAATGTATCATAAATTCCCCTCTCTCTTTGTGAAAGTTTGCATACAGCTTGAACTGAGCCAAAGAATTCCATGGATTGCGGAATTTATTAGTACTCTTATTATTGTGCCCTCCCCCCTTCCAAAATTGCAATTTAGGCACTTGGCAAGTGTCCCGTGGTCACCTGGTCGCCATTTGTGAACTTTGCTGCCAGTTTTCTACAAACAAAGTCAGTGGGGAAGGTGCCAAGTAAATCCACATGTCACTCTGGTAAATTCTTCCCTGGTTTTCCTCTGCAGCACACTGCACGCTCCTTCCCATAGCCTCTCTTTGCACGCAAAGTGCCCTTTCTCCCTCATCCTCCCACTCGCATATACTCATGTCCTCCTCCCCTTGGCTGCTACACTATAGCACCTCCCCCCCCCAACCCATGTACAGGCTATGCTGGGCCAATAAGGGCCTCCTCCACCCCTCTGTGGTACTCCCGCATTCTTTACCTGGGACTCCTGCTATTTCCTGCTTAATGACCTGTATGTCTTGGAGTTACAATGGCAATTAGGACTGCTTGGATTGCTGTTGTTAAGCAATGCTGTTATTTGACATTGCACTTTCCAATTACAATGCTTAGTAAAGGCAATACTGGTTCCAACTGCCATTGTAACCCAAGGATTATTGGTACACAGTGCAGTATTTTTGAGATCACTCTCTCCCCTTCCCTCTCTCCATTTGCATGAGTGGAGGGCGGGCATACCTGTGCCTACCACACACACACACAAACGGGCCAAGCCACCAAGCTGGAAGAGTTGGGGATCACTACTCTAGACCAGCAGTCATCAACTGGTGGCCCATGGACCACTGGTGCTCCACGAGAAAATTTTGGTGGTCTATAGAAAAATTATTTGCATTTTTATATTGCAGTAAATACTATTTATCTTTTTAAAAAACCTATAATAGTGGTCCTCACTATTTAAAATTATGAATTTAGTGGTCCCTGAGATCTGAAAGGGTGGTGACCCCTGCTTTAGACCACAGCATGTGGTTGCATCTAGTTGGCTTTGATGTATTTTTAATAAACCCAAGAGGTATCAGACTTGGTTAGAAAGTTGGTAGATTACCAGAAAATCTGAAAGTTGTAATCTAGACTTGAAAGTTGAAAATAATAATAATGACAAATCACGTATGTACTGTTGGCAAGAAAATCATAATAGCTAGTTCATATCACATTAGCTTGATTCTAGTTTTTAAAACTGGGACTAAAATTTCTCCACATTTCCCATGTGGCTGAATGGTTATCAGTAGTCCCACAGTTGTAGCTACTCTCATCTTTTCTGTCCTCTAACACATGTGCATATGAATGGATGGTTGATGCCACCATTATATGTGCTTTCATACTTAGTAAGAGATCTGAAGATCCTAATCTGACAATCAAAGCACAAAATCATTTCAATAACAATAAAGCAGTTTTTCTTCTTCTTAACATTTCCCTTCCATAAATGCAGGCAATAAGTAAGTCTACATACAAATCAAAAGTGAAGAATCTTGCTGATGGAATTATAATCATAGTTATGCTGAAAAATCCAAGTATGTGGCACGATACTCCAAAGAGTAAGAAGCAAATGCTACTTCATGTCTATATCAATTTCCATGTGCTGTCACAAAGCAGCCATGCAGGCCAGACACGTATTAAGAGGCAGAGAGGTCAGGTCAGATGTGTATTACAGATGCTGCAAATTGCCACTGACCCACTGTAGACAGCTATAGCAAACATGCCCTTCTCATTAATCTTAATCTACCCCTCTGGTATATTTGGGCTGAATGCAGCCAGAAAAATTCAGATTGTTCTTCAATCTGATTTAGCAGTGAGTGGATCAGGATTCTTGTTTGAATAGGCCCACCACAGGATTCAACTAATGGTTGGCAGGTGCTTCCATAGGCAACCCTAGAAGCTTCACTACAACACAGAGCTCAAAATAATCATCCCTGCTAACCTGATGTCTACATTTAAACTCCTTTTCAAAATGATCTGAAGTCACAAAATTCAATACTGTGTCTTTCTCTCTCTGGTTTGAAGAGACACAGTAACATCCAATTCAATTTAGCTATGTGACAGAAATTACTTCATAGCTTCTGCACTATCACTTTAAAGCTGTCTGATATGTTAATGTTTCACCTCTTGCCCACTTCTCCTTCGGAAGTAAAGGAGTCCCATTTAACATAATCACTTAATAACTGCAAAGCGATGGGTATCAGAACCCTAATTCTTCTAATATTTGCCAAACCCAGCTCTTTTGTAATAACAATAACACCATGATAGCAAACTGTAAATCTGTGTAATTATAGTTTAATTGTATTGTGAGGCATGCATTAATCACAAAGTTTAAGTGCCAAGGATAGAATTATAATAATTCTGTAAAACAAATTTAAGCTAGCTAAGTAGGTCAAAACCACTAGCATGCAACAGGAGACCTTTGGGAATTTATCAGTTAATGGCTATTTATGTGCAAATGAGTGCCCTACAACCCTCCAAAATCCTGTGTAGCCGAAGGGTATTTCTGTTAACCAGGAGCATGCTTAACTGCTGAGGCATAAATTAAACCATTTATTGGAATTATTTTAATTCCTTTCCACCCTCATTCTCACTGCACAATTTACAGTGTTCATTTACATGGAGATGGAGCTACTAAGGACTTTCCAGAACACTTCTTGTTTAGGGAGAGAGAGAAAAGTTTTATTAGAGCAGTACCAATCACTCAATCTTCTGACCTTCTAAAAGGTGGCTGGAGTCATTAAAAATTCCAGAGGTTCAGTAAGGCACAACAATACAACAGGAAAAAAGGCGCTCTTTTGTAATGAACTCTAATTAAATGAAATGCAGCCTTCCACCCCTTCCACCCATGTGGAATTGAAAAGATAACAATGAGCATTCTGTCAACTGCATTTCTAAACTGCCATGTTCCTAAAGCAGAGATATGAAAAAAAATGCTTATATAAATAGATAAAAAGTGAATTTTAAAGGCAAAAACAACATTGAGGACGATTTTATTTCTTTTAAGGCAAAAGAAAAAAATACTGAGTTTTGCTAATGAAGTAACGTCATGAGCAATACTGAAAAACAATCTGGCCCTTTGTTTAACTATCATCCGCTTCCAAGCAATGAAACTCTTCTTCTCTACAGGGGAAGTATGGAAGGAGTTATTGAATTTTTTTCTTCCTTCCGATGGTCAGTTTTTTATTCTTTTCGGTTTTTATTTGTGTCTTCATTAGATATATGGTTGTGTTTCAGAGGTGGGTTCCTACCGGTTCTAGAGAGTAGGTAGTCACTCTGCGGGTGATGTCACAGAGCCGGTTCTGTCAGTGGCTCCGTGGGTGTCGCCATCTTGGATTTTGCTTTTGCGTATGCACAGAAGCTAGTTTTTAATTGCTGTGCGTGCGCTCTCTTGCACACTTGAGGTGCGACCCTGAGCAAACCGGCAGTTAGAAAATTCAGAACCTACCTCTGTTGTGTTTGGATTATAAACTTGCTTTGTGACCTTTTTGGGATCAAAAACAGGATATATTTTTATTAAGTGAAGGATTGTAAGCACAGACATATACTTATTTTTAAAAAAAAATTAAATCACATTTTTTTATTAACAACTGATTTGCTGAGCATCAGTCCACAGAACCATGGAATTTATTGCTGTGGTAACATTGGCTCGATTTCTGTATTCATGAATTCTTCATAAATTCCAAATCTGAACCAATCTAATTGTTTTGATCTAAACATTTGAATTTTTTGCAGATTCATTTACTAGTCACACATTCTTGGAATTCAGCATAAAGATTACTTGGACACTGCATGCTACAATCAAGTACAGTTAGTAGCCCAAATTATAGACTTCAATGTTTCCTTCATACAATGTAAAGAAAGGTATAGTAGGTTAATTTTATATTACCTGCATTATAAGCAAGAACTGATATGAACATAAGCTCTATTAACATAAAGTTTTCACTACACATAGAACATAAGATTTACACTGGGAGGGCCTACAATTACCATATTTTTGGACTATAAGACACACCGATGTATAAGACGCACCAAGATTTTGAAGAGGCAAGTAAGAAAAAATATTTTTTTGTCCTCCCCCGCCCCCAGATCACTCTGCAGGCCTCCCAAACCCTCTGCGCACCAGTTTTTTGTGAAAAACGGGCCCATTTTTTGTGGGGGCAGGGCTACGGGAGGCCAAAAATGTCTGTATTTGTTGTATAAGACATTTCCACCCTGGGGAAAAAGGTCCGTCTTATACTCCGAAAGATACGGTAGTTAATTACATGGTCCCCATTGATTGAAACATATAGTCCTTGACTTACAACAGTTTGTTTAGTGACCATTCGAAGTTACAACGGCACTGAAAATAAGTGACTAATGACCATTTTTCACACTTACTACCATTGCAGCATCCCCCCTAGTCACATGATCAAAATTCAAATGCTTAGCAACTAACTCATATCTATGATGGTTTCAGTATCCTGGCATCATCTTCTGACAAGAAAGGCAACGGGGAAGCCAGATTCACTTAACAACCGTGTTACTAACTTAACAACTGCAGTGAGTCAATTAACAACTGTGGCAAGAAGGGTAATAAAATGGGGCATAACTCACTTAACAAATGTCTCACTTAGCAACAGAGATGTTGGGTTCAATTGTGATCATAAATCGAGAACTACCTATACAAAATTATTCCCTGGGAAGATGAGAAGAAAAAAAGCAGAGAAGACGCACGAGGCATGATAATTTCTTACCTGAAAGGAAGATGATAAGAAATCAATGATAACCATCCCCTCCCTCTAAGGAAGACTTGAGAGAAATATTTAATATACATATCGGCATGCACACAAAAGCTGCACAATACCCCTTTTCCTTAATTTAGGTTTGCCAGCAAATCTAGAAACCTAACCAGTACAATAAAGCCATGCTGGAAGCCACACTTCAAAAAGAGGGTTAGGGAGAAAATGAATTGATTTGGGTGCTAATTAAATTAATGAGTAAAGTCAATTGTCTATACCATATTCTGTTTACAATGTTAATTGATGCCCATCTGCATATACCAGTTGATTTCTTGCATATACCATTCTCCCACACAAAAATGTACAAGGATCCCCCACAGACACAAGTATACACATTTTCCCTCTTTCTAGAAGCAGTAGCAAAATAGGAAAAAGAGATTTGGTTAAGAGGAAGAGGTGGCTGCACAGAGAAGAGAAAAGAAAGGAAAAACAATTGAATGATAAGGCACGTTGAGGTTTGATGTGAATGCCTTATTCTAAAGGGAGTAGGAATTCAATGCTTTTTTTTTCTTTCACCCCTTTTCTTTCCCTCACTTTTCCCTACTATTTACTATTATACTATTTACTATTATAAACTAATAAAAACTATTTAAAAAAATGAATGACAAGGCACGGTAACTAGAAAAAGGAAAGAGAAAAAACATGCAGGTGCAGGTACAAAAATGGTTTGCTTAGCTGTTATAGAAAAAAGTTAAAGTTTTGAGACAAACAGACTGTTCCAAGTTAAAGTTCTAGGCCAGTGACGGCTAACCTTTTCGGCACCGAGTACTGAAACTGGAGCGCACATGCGCATGCTGCAACCCGGAAGAGAGAAGCTGGCTGGCGTGTATGGGTGTGGCAGCCCGTTGCTCTTCTGGATTCTGTCACCGCTGGTTTGCCATGCATGCGGACCGGCCAGCTGCTCCCATCCAGGTTCCGGTGCGTGTGCATGCGCACCTCTGGCACGTAGGTTCACCATTACGGTTCTAGGCTAAGCTTCAAGCGAACCCACATGTTGCAGGATCAGTACCTGTAATTCTGCACTTCTTGCTTATTCCTTAGCTTTCATAGCAACCTAATTTCCCAATTTCCCGCTGCTAAAAGGATCTAAAATGCAGAAGATTGGTGCTGAAGAAGAGAATGAGGAAGAATTACATTTTTCTGATTGCTTAGTTCCAGTTTTGGAGGACCTCAAAGTATTTATTCTGAGGAATTTGATGCAATTGAATTCACTGATATTGTAGTTTCAGGACTAATGCATACTTGAAGGGGTTGAAATAAGATCCCCTCCCAAAATAAAAGAAAATAAGCCAAACTTTTAAATAAATCTATGACAGAGTATCTTAACCCATCATATATTCCACAACAAAAATGCTATTTCATCCTATACACTGACTGCAGGTAGTCCTCAATTTACAAAAGTTCATTTAGTGACCGAAGTTACAACGAAGTTGCACTGAAAAAAATGACTTATGACCATTTTTCACACTTACGTTGCAGCATCCTCTTGGTCACATGATTTGCACTCAGATGCTTGGCAACTGGTTCATATTTATGATGGTTGCAGTGTCCCAGGGTCATGTGATCACCTTTTGCGGCCTTCTGAAAAGCAAAGTCAACGGGGAAGCCGGAATCCCTTAACAATCATGTTACTAATTGAACAACTGCAATGATTCACTTAACAACTGGGGCAAGAAAAGTCGTAAAATGGGGCAAAACTCACTTAACAAATTTCTCACTTAGCAACATAAATTCTGGGCTCAATTGTGGTCGTAAGTCGAGGACTACCT